>VXBP01002771.1:174472-199318 GCA_013400115.1 Rhinopomastus cyanomelas
CCCCGCCCCCCCTGGAAATGCCCTGCTCTGGCCCCCGGGCAGCTCCTCCTGGCTCCCTCCTCACCGCCTGTCACAGCCCGTAACCTGAGGATGCTGCCATGAGGGACCTGGCTCCCCAGGTCTCCAGGCCACAGAGTCCCAGCCAAGAGGCCACCTGAGAAGCTGCTTCTCCTTGGGAACGTTATCGATTTACCCTTGGTCGCCCTGGAGCCTGCCCTCGTGGCCAGAGGGGTGGCCAGCTCAGCACCGCCACGGGGCTGCAGCCTCGCAGAGCCCAGGGTGCAGGAGGCAGAGGAACCAGGGCTCCAGCAGAGCCCAGGGGCACCAGGGGCACCAGGGGCACCAGGGGCACCAGGGGCACCAGGGGCACCAGGGGCACCAGGGGCACCAGGGGCACCACCTCTGCCAGCCCACGGGGCCTGTCCTTACCTCATCCTTTGGGGGGGTGACCAGTGTCACACGTAAACCACCCAGAGAAGACAGAGCAGCAGCACACAGATGCCTGCTCGGCCTCCGGAGCGGTCGCCATGGCAACAGTCTTGTGACATCAGGGGGTGTGGAACCTGCCCCCTCCATGGGATCAGAGCGCGGGGGGACCCCCAGAAATCCAGGGCTGGACCAGGAGGGAGATGCTGAGGGCAGGGGCCAGGTGCTGACTGCTGGGGGCATGCACCAGCACCCCAGGGAGCAACCTGACAGCGGGAGGGATGGAAGGAGGGGGGGATGGAGAGATGGATGGAGGAAACGGCTGCAGGTGCAGGAGTGGGGTCAAGCACCAAGAAAAGCAGCCCCTCACCCCGCGACGACACCATCCTCCTCCCTTCCATCTACTCTAAAGACCACCGGTGCACTGGGGCTGTGCTGGGACTGCTGGATCCCAGCTCCCTCCTCCACAGCGACTTTTTGTTTTGTTCCCTGACCCTCCATCCCTTCGACCCGCTCCTCCACACCCCCAGACGTGCAACAGGGCTGCTCCCCATCCCACCTACCTTGCCCTGGGTCATGGCTCCTCACGGGGGGGTTCTGCTGGAGCCTTCGAGGAGCAGCAGGAGGTTGAGGGGCTGCAGCCGCACACCAGGCTCCTCAGCGGGTCCCTGCCACCCCGGGGCCGGGCCACAAGCGCTGCAGCCTGCGCAGCCGGTGCTGGTGCCTTCACCTTCTAGCAACATCCACCGAGCAGCGGGCGCTGGAGCGAGGACCGTACCATTCCCAGTCCGCAGCACGGGGGAAGCTGGGAGAGCGGCCGCGGGCAGCGGCGGGAGGATGCTCGGGCACGGCCGTGGGGAGGAGGAGGATGCTCACATGGCCATGGGGAGCTGGATGCTCTCACAGGCTGTGGGGAGGAGGAGGATGCTCAGGTGGCCATGGGGAGCTGGATGCTCTCACACAGCCGTGGGGAGGAGGAGGATGCTTGGACACAGCCAGGGTGAAGCAGCACAGATCCCAGGGCACAGGGCAGGGATCCCCTGAAGCTGCTGCCCCAGAGATGCTGAGCTCAAGGCTGGGATTGCACAGGGCAGGAGAGGTGGACGATGCTTTGCTGGAGCATCTCTCTGCCCCTGCACGACAGAGCTGATCATGGGAGCTGCAGTTCCCACAGGCCCTGCTGCAGCAAAGATGGGGAGGACTGGTGGGACTGGCAGCTCTCTGGGGGTGAGGAGGGGGCTCTGGGGGTGAAGAGGCCTGAGCCAAGCTCTGCAGCATGAGAGCAGGAAGGAGGAATCGGGGACCTCTGGCTCCCTTCCTTACTCTTCCCAGGCTTTGCATGGAGGGGAAGCCCCTTTGCCCTGAACAGGTTGTCCTCTCTGGACCAGTGCAGCCCCACCTGAGGGGCACAGGGTGGGTGTGGGGGTGTCCAAGGGAATCTAGCAGCCCCCCTAACCAAAGCAATCTCACTAATTGGAGCCCATGAGGGTTAAATGGAGAGTCCAGCTCCCAGTCCAGGGCACCTCCAAGTGAGGTTTTGCCCCCACGACAGGGTCAGAGGAACTGAAAAGGGGAGGTTGAGATAAGAGGCAGATCTGGAGCCACTCTCAGGCTCAAAGCTGTGCCCTGGCATCCCACCAGTTCTCCACACCCTTCCTCTGGTCCTTCCCGAGCCTCTTCAAGCTGCTTATTGCTCCCCATGGTGCCCTGAGCACAGGTCAGTTACACAGGAGCACAGGGACCTCGAGAGATGGCCCAGTCCTGCCTCCCTGCCAGAGCAAGATCCTCTAGATCCAGTCACAGAATCACAGAGCATCAGGGATTGGAAGGGACCCCAAAGGAGCATCCAGTCCCATCCCCCTCCCACAGCAGGACCCCCCAGATCCAGTCGCACAGCAACAGCCCAGGAGGGTTTGAAATGTCCCCAGAGAAGGAGACTCCACAGCCCCCTGGGCAGCCCCTGTCAGGGCTCTGGCACCCTCCCTGGGAACAAGGTCCTTCTCACACTGATGTGGAACCTCCTCTGCTCCAGCTCATACCCGCTGCCCCTCGTCCTGTCACTGGGTGCCCCTGAGCAGAGCCTGGCTCCATCCTCCTCACACCCCCCTTCACATATCTAAGGGGTCACGCTGGGTCCTGTGATCTAGGGGATCGGACTGGATGGTCTCTCGAAGTCCCTTCCCATCCTGTGCCTCTGGATCCAGGGGATCCTGCCGTGTCGGGGTGTCGGACTGGACGGTCTGTTCAGGTCCCTTCCACCCGCTGATGCTCCGCGGATCCTCCTCTCTCGCCGGCACCCCGGGCGCCTCAGACCCTGCCCCGCTCTGCAGCCCCGAGGAGGCGGAGGAGCGGAGCCTGGGCAGCGCCCCCGGGGCAGGGGCTCTGCGGGCAGCGCAGGGGTTAACGCGGAGCGAGCCGGAGGCGCAGGAATGCGGCCGGGCAGAGGCAGCTGGCAGCCGGCTGCGCCCAGCGGACCGAGCCCCAGCTAGTCACTCGAAAGGGAGGCGATTACCGGCCGGGCTGCAGAGACTTGTCAGGCTCATTCAGAATCAATTAGGTGCCACCTAACCGCAAGCTCCTCAAGGGCTTCCATTCTCCTCGAGGTGGAGAACTGGGCAGGTCCCCAGCGAGGGAGGGAAACGGAGCCAGCGGGCGAGTTCTCACTGCTCCCCAGAGCAGCAGGGAACCACCTCCCGGCCTCTGTCAGCCCCCTTGGAGCGCGGGGCGAGCCGAGGGGCCAGGGCTTGGCGATGCTGCGGCAACGGAGGCGCCCGGTTTCTTAAGGCAGATCCACGGCGCTGGAAGGGACCCCCGGCAGCAAGCAGGGCCAGCACGCCCCAGCCCGGGTTGCCCAGAGCCCCAGCCAGCCTGACTGTGGACGGGGAGGGACACCCCCCAACCCGAACAACCACAGACCCTGCGGAGGCCGGTCCCAGCCACAGCCCGTGGCCAAACCAGGCTCCCTGGCGGGTCAGCACAGGACCCCCCTGCTCCACCCCAGGCTCAGGGTGCTGCAGGGAGAGGGAGTTCAGCAGAGGAGAAACCCTCAGCAGAGCAGAGGAGGGGCACTGCCTGACACAAGGGGCTCCTCAACAAGGAGCAGCAGCGAAGAGGAACCAAACCCCTCTGCTTCTCTGGAAGCCCCATTCCCACCCGCTCTGAGCTCTCAGTCGGTGTCTCAGTCCTGGCTCCCTCCCTGCTGAGCCCAGAGCAAGCCCAGCACCCATGGGTGGTGGTTTCAGGAGGCTCTGAGTAACCCTGGTGACCTTCAGCTGGGAGAGCCCGCGGGCTGCAAGGCTGCAGAAGACTCCCAAGGATGATCCTGCCCAGCCGAGAGCAGCGAAAGGCAGAGCCCCTCAACCTTCCCAAGGACCATCCTTGCCCGAGCTGCTCCTTCCTGCTTGAGCTGGAAGCTCTTAAATAGGTCTGGGTCCTGGCAAGAGGGCAATGTCCTCTGTCCTTATCTGGAGGCCCCAGGACAAGAAGGAGCTGGAGATGCTGGGGTGATGCCAGAGGAGGCTCCGGGGATGATCAGAGGGCTGGAGCCCCTCTGCTCTGGGCACAGGCTGGGGGATCTGGGGCTGTGCAGCTGCAGAGAAGGCTCTGGAGGGACCTCAGAGCAGCTTCCAGCACCTGCAGGGGCACAGGAGAGCTGGAGAGGGATCCAGTGCTGGGAGCAGGGGGCTGGGTACCAGCTGCAAGAGGGGAGCTGGGAGGCAGAGGTTCCTCCCTGGGAGGGGGCTGAGGCCCTGGAACAGGCTGCCCAGGGAAGCTGTGGCTGCTCCCTCAGCCCTGGCAGAGTCCAAGGGGCAGCTGGATGGGGCTGGGGGCAGCCTGCTCTGGGGAGAGGGGTCGCTGCCCCTGGCAGGGGGTTGGTGCTGGGGGAGCTCTGAGCTCCCTCCCAGCCCCTGACTCCTAGGTCTGATCCTTCCTCAGCCTCACAAGAGGACAAGGGCACAAGAGCCAGATTCCACAGGGCGATGGTCCCTCAAGGCAGCAACACGACAACAGCCCTTCCGCACCCTCCACCCAGCAGCCCCGTGACCAGCGTGGGGCCATCTGAGGCAGCCACTTGCCCGTGCTCAGGGACCTGTGGCATCCGGAAAGGAGTAAAAACCATCTCTGTCAGGGCCACTCCCAGCCAAATCCAGGAGGGATTTAGCAGGGATCAAGCCAAAGCGCTTTGCTGAGCCCTCGGCCCCGCCAGGGATCTGCTCCAGCACGGTGTTGGCACACCCAGAGCCCTCTGTCAACAGGTTTCACCCCAAGAAAGGGGACTCCCCCCCACTTCCCCTGCAGGTTTTGCCACAGACTCTAGACCCTCTTTGACTCCCCCAGTGTAAAACCCCAGGAACTCACTCCGAGCTGAATCGCTGGTGCTGGACCTGCCTCCCCGGGTGGGAGGTTGGCAGAGGAGCTCGGGGCGTCGGGAGATGCACCAAGAGGGCTCTGGAGGGGAAGGAGGGTTAAAATACCCCGAACCTTGAGAGGCAGAGCCCTGCTGCCCTCGTCCACCACCAGCCCGAGCACAGGGAAGGGCAGGGGGCTCCTCTCCCCATGGCCCATCCACCCCAAGGAGCCACCCCAGAGCTTCACCCCCAGGAGAAGCTCCCAGAAGCTGGTGTCTCCCTTGCTGGAGCCCACAGCCCCTGTCTCTTGCACAGGGACCTTCAGCTGCAACAGCCCTCCCTCCCTTCCCAGCTGCCCTTGGAAAGCAGCAAAGATCCCAGGCTGGGTTGGCTGGGGAGGCAGCTCAGAGCTCATCTCCCCCAGCCCCCTGCCAGGGGGCCACCTCTCAACTCAAATTGGTTGCCCACAGCCTCAGCCAACCAAGCCTTGAGTCCCTCCAGGGAGGGGGCAGCCCCAGCCTCTCCAGGCAGTCGGTTCCAGAGTCTCCCCACCCTGGCACTGAAGAGCTTCTCCCTCAGGTCCAGGGTGACCCTCCTCTCCTTCAGCCCCAAACCACCTCTCCTTGTCCTGTGGCTGGATCCCCTTGGGAAAGGGCCCCCTGCAGCCTTCCTGGAGGGTCCCTGCAGGTGCTGGAAGGCAGCTCTGAGGTCCCCCCAGAGCCTTCTCCTCCCTGGGCTGAACAGCCCCAGCTCCCTCAGCCTGTCCCCAGGGCAGAGGGGCTGCAGCCCTCTGATCATCCTGGTGCCTCCTCTGGCCTCACTCCAGCAGCTCCCACCAGATGCTGGGGGCAGCAGGAGTCAATAGGGGGGCCTCAGCAGGGCAGAGCCAAGGGGGAGAATCCCCTCTCACCAGAAGGAGCTGGACCAGCCAGAACTGTTCGGGGTGGGATGTTGTCCTCACTGGCTTCTGCAGGGTCAAGCCCTGGTAGCCAACACTGGCTCCCAAGCTCAAAACCCTGAGCCCTGCCCTCCATGACCCTCCTTTATACCATCAGGTTTCCACTGGGTGGAAACTGTCCTCAGGTGCCCTCCTGGTCACAGACACCAGCTGTGGGGTGGGATCCACCGAAAGGCTTTTCAATCAGAGAGGGCTCAGATCTGGAGGTGGGCAGGAGATGCAGGGCAGCTGGGGACCAACAGGCCAGTGTAGACCCCCCACAGGTTGTGTGAGGCTCCCCTCTCCATCTGCTCTGCAATGAGGAAGCCACCTCTGGGCTCCCCAGTTCCAGAAGGAGCTACTGGAGAGAGCCCAGTGCAGCCACTGAGACGGGGCTGGAGGAGAGACTGGGAGAGCCGGGGCTGTTCAGCTGCAGAGGAGGAGGCTGAGGGGGGACCTGATCGAGCCTGAGCAGCAGCTCAAAGGCAGGAGGATGGGGCCAGGCTCTTCCCAGTGGTGCCCAGTGCCAGGACAGGGGGCAACTGGCACCACCTGGAAGCCAGGAAGTTCCACCTGTTGGCTCTGAGGGTGGCAGAGCCCTGGCCCAGGCTGCCCAGGGGGGCTGTGGAGCCTCCTGCTCTGCAGAGATCCCAGCCCCTCCTGGCTGCTCCTGGGGGCAACCTGCTCTGGGGGGTCCTGCTCTGGCAGGAGGGGGTTGGCCTGGGTGACCCCAGAAGTCCCTTCCAGCGCCACTGCTGGGATCCTGTGACTGGCTTTTTCCTCCCCCTTTTCCCTGCCGGACCTCGAACCGCGAGGAATCGGGTCGCAGCGGTGAAGCTGCAGAGCGAACAGGAGCCAAAGCTGCGGCTGCCGCTGGCCACGTCAGCGCGGACCGGCCCCGCGCACTCGCCCCGGCGACCGCATCGGCAGGAGGACCCGGGCATCTCCCGGGGACGAAGCCTCCGGCGCCGCCGGCAGGACAAGCCCCGAGGCGAAGGGACTGATGGCGATCGCGGAGCCTGCCCGGGGAGCGGGGACAGAGCCGGGCTGGGCGACACCCGAGCGGCTCTGCTGGCTCCTCAGCTGGCTACCGAGGAGCCTCACACAGCAGTGTCCAGGGGCCACTGAACGTCGGGGTTGGAGGGGACCTCGAGGGGTCACCCAGTGCCATCCCCCTGCCACAGCAGGACCCCAGATCCAGTTGCACAGGAACCAGCACTGAAACGGACCTGAAGTCCAGGTTTCTCGGGGCTGTGCTGGCAGGAGCCTCTTGGCAGCTCCTAAATCACGGGCGAGGGTGCTCCCCTCCTTGCCTACACCCCCAGGAGAGCAAACACCCCTGCGCTTCCTCCTCTGCAGGGCTCCAGGATTCCCAGGGAGCTGCTTCCGTCCCCTCCCTCCTCCTGCTGGCTCATCTGCCCTGAGCTCTCCCACCACACCCGGCCCTGCTGGGATGGGGTTTCATCCTGCCCCGGCGCTGGGGACCTCACTGCCTCGACCTCACCCGTGTGGCTGCAGGCTCCTCTCCTGCTGCTTCACCTGGAGTGACCAGCTGTGACCATCCTGCACCAGGGAACCTGAGAGTCAGGAGGGTGGGATGAGACCTCCCAGCTCGCCCAGTCCGACCAGCACCCCAACCCCTCCCTGCCCACCAAACCCTGTCCCCCAGGGCCACAGCTCCTGAGTGTTTGAGCCCCTCCAAGCCAGGCTGACTTTCCTTTCCACCCTCTCCCGGGTGAGGGTCTCTGCCTTTGCCGTTTACAGTCCCACGATGGAGAAGCGGTCAGGGCTCGGGTTTGAGGTCTGTGGGCTCCGGGCTGTCCCAGCTCTCCTGGGAGCAGAGGTTTGGCTGCTTCCAGAGTGTTTTCATGGAGTCACAGAATCATCAGGGACTGGAAGGGTCCCCCAAAGACCACCCAGTCCCACCCCCCTGCCCCAGCAGGATCCCCAGATCCAGTCTCACAGGCACAGCCCAGGTGGGTTTGAAACGGCTCCAGAGAAGGAGACTCCACATTCAGGACTGAACTTGCAAGTCCTTGAGATGGGTTGAGAAAACTAAACAGAAACCTCCTGCTAACCCCAGCTCCTGGCCCGGGCTCAAGGTCAATCCATTGAGCTCAGCGGAGGAAACCAGGGCTGAACAAACCCTTGTGGTCCAGTTAAAACAAGAACCACAAACACGGCGAGAGCCAGCCCCGCTCCGCGAGAGCAGGGGCTCAGGAGCTGCCCTGAAGCTCTGCCGGGGTGCTGGTCTTGGTTCTGGCCCATGGATCCCCCTCTGACGTCCACGACGAGGGCGGCACTTGCCTGCTCCCAGTTGTCCCTTCACACGGGGAGCTCAGGCGCCGTCCCGGCTCCGTCTGTTCTCCAGCCGGCAAGAGACCCTCCTGGGCTTCCAGGTCCGGGTCTGCACCGCAGCGCCGCTGCCTCCCGCCGCCCCCCAGCCTGGGGCTGAAAGGGGCCTCAGTGCTGGGCTGCACTGGAGCAAGTGGGGCAGCGGAGCCAGAGGGGGGATTCTCTCTGCTCCAGCCCTGCCGTCCCCAGCATCTGATGGGAGCTGGAGCTGCTGGAGCGAGGCCAGAGGAGGCACAGAGATGACCCAAGGGCTGGAGCTCCTCTGCTCTGAGGACAGGACCCCTTTGCTGTGGGGCTGTGCAGCCCAGGGAGGAGAAGGCTCCAGGGGGACCTTAAAGCAGCTTCCAGCACCTGGAGGGACCCTCCAGGAAGGCTGCAGAGGGCCCTTTCCCGAGGGGGTCCAGCAACAGGTCAAGGGGAGGTGTTTTGGGACTGAAGGAGGGGAGGGTCACCCTGGATCTGAGGAAGAAGCCCTTCGGTGCCACGTGGAGCCCGGGTGTCCTGCTGTCAGAGCGGAGCAGGAGCTGCTGCAGAACCTCTCCCTGCTGGGGAGCAGAGCAAACACAGAGGCCACTGCAGCGAGGTCTGCGCAGCCGAGGCTCCTCCTGCGGGTGAGCAGATCCACAGCGGGAGGACTGGCGGCCGCTCTGCAATTAATCTTTCCTTCTCCCTGGCTCGCAGGTATTTCAGATGGAATGGAGATACCTCGGAGATGTTTACACCTTCCTGGAAGCCAGGGAAGCAGAGATATCGGAGCCATCGGAGCCGCTCGAGAGCAGCGGTTGTGCAAGCGCAGCCGCCTCGCGGGCAGAGGTCTCCCAGGCCGGCTCTGCCCTCGGGAGGAGGTTCTGCAGATCAGCCCCAGCAGCTCCCGAGGAGCGTTGGCTTGTGGTCCCGGGCAGGGGCTGCTAGTGCTGGCCTGCTCCAGGGGCCGTGGGCTGAAAGGGAATCGCAGAGTCACAGAGCATCAGGGGCAGAAGGGACCCCGGAAGGTCACCCAGCCCAACCTCCTGCCACAGCAGGGTCCATGGATCCAGTCATCAGGGATTGGAAGGGACCTGGAAAGATCATCCAGTCCAGTCCCCCTGCCAGAGCAGGATCCCCCAGATCCAGTCACAGACTCACAGAACATCAGGGATTGGAAGGGACCCTCAAAGATCACCCAGTTCATCCCCCTGCCAGAGCAGGATCCCCCAGAGCCAGTGGCACAGGAACAGCCCAGAAGGGTTTGAAATGTCCCCAGAGAAGGAGACTCCACAACAAACCCCCCCTGGGCAGCCCCTGGCAGGGCTCTGGCACCCTCACTGGGAAGAAGGTCCTTCTCACAGTGATGGGGAACCCCCAGAGCTCTGCTCCAGCTGCCCCTGCAGCTGTTTCACACTGGAGCTGCCCCCTGACAGTCGCTGTGCCCCCAGTCCCTGTGGGTGCCCGGGCGGTAAAGTGCTGGCGCAGAGGACTTCCAGTGCCCTGAGGAGCTTTGTGCCTCTGAGAGACTCTTCTGCTCCCAGTTCTGCCCGTTTGCTTTTCACAGGGGTCTCTGGTCAGAGAGCAGAGGGGGCTGGGGTCCAGCTCCAGGAGGGGAGATGGAGGCAGAGGTTCCTCCCTGGGAGGGGGCTGAGGCCCTGGAACAGGCTGCCCACGGAGCCTGTGGCTGCTCCCTCATCCCAAGGGCCGGCTGGATGGGGCTGGGGGCACCCTGGGCTGGGGAGAGGTGTTGCTGCCCCTGGCAGGGGCTGGCACTGGGGGAGCTCTGAGCCCCCTCCCAGCCCACCCCAGCCCACGGTTCCATGATTCCAAGCCCCAGGTCCTGCTTTTACACATCACCCAGCCTCGGCGTTGTCTCCAGGTCTACAGAGAGTCCCTTGGGCTGTCTCTCCTGTCCCGGCCGTGGACGGGGGGCTTGGAGCAGAGGAGAGCGCCAGGCGCCCCCAGGGATGAGTCCCTGGGCTAGCGAGCCCGGGGCAAAGGGGACGGTGTTCCGGCACTGCTGGAGGCTGGCCTGTGCTCCCCAGCGCAAGCGGCAGAGGCGGGGACCGATGTTCCCTCAGCTGGAACACAAGTGGGGACAAAGGCATCAGGTTTCCCAGGACCACAACCCCGGCCCCCCCAGCCGCCGGTCCCGCGGCCCCCCGCAGCCCCCTATATAAACGCCGGCCCCGTCTCTGGACGCAGCAGCCTCCGGCAACCATGATGTGGGAGCTGCGGTCCATCGCCTTCACCCGGGCGGTGTGCGCCGAGTTCCTGGCCACCCTGGTCTTCGTCCTCTTCGGCCTGGGCTCCGCTCTGCACTGGCCCTCGTTCGCTTCCCCGAGCGTCCTGCAAATCGCGCTGGCCTTCGGCCTGGCCATCGGCACGCTGGTGCAGGCCCTGGGGCACGTCAGCGGCGCGCACATCAACCCGGCGGTGACGGTGGCGTGCCTCATCGGCTCTCAGGTCTCCTTCCTCCGCGCGGTCTTCTACGTGGTGGCCCAGCTCCTGGGGGGCGTCGTGGGGGCCGCCATCTTACACGAGGTCACCCCGGCGGACTCCCGCGAGGGTCTGGCCATCAACAAGGTAAGACCCCAGCCCACGGCCGAGCCCGTGGAAGGGAGTGGGGTGGGAGAAGGGCACCTGGGAAGGCTGAGGGGCCGTCGGACCTGCTGGGCTGGGCTGGAAGCCGGCTCAGAGCCGACAGCTCCAACCCTCTGCCGTGGACAGGGACACGTCTCTCCAGACCGGGTTGCCCAGAGCCACATCCAGCCCGGCCCTGGACGCGAAGGAGGGTCTTGTGGCCGGCAAAGACCCCCCCTGTTTAGTGCTGCTCTGGAAGCCCCCTGCAGCTGCAGCCCAGTGCCGTGACCCCTGTGGATCACGGGGTGCAGTGGGGTGAAGGCAGGGCTCCAGGCGGCCCCCTCTGCTTTTTGGGGCTCAAGCCAGAGCTGCCATCCAGCTGACCACAGGGACCCCCCCTCGGGAGACAAAGCCCCCATCGTCGTGGTGTTACCCAGGGCTGGACGTGAGGGAGCGTTTGGGGAAGGACAGGGCCAAAGCGGCTCCTCTGCACCCCTCTCGCCCCAGGTCACCCCACTTCCCAGGCTCAGTGTGGGGCTAGGGGCAGCCCCATCTCCGCAGGCTGCGGCCCAGATTCCCGGCACCAGGGTGGTGGGTGGGTGGGTGGTGCTGAGCCTGATCCTGGCTTTGCGCTGGAAAGTCGCTCCCCGTTGGGCAGGGGTGGCCACGCCAGCCCCAGCTGGTTCAGCGCCGGGAGCGTCGCTAGGGTCCCAGTTTGGCTTCAGCCTGTGAGCTAAAACCAAAGCGCCCCCAAAACAGGGAGCCTGAGGAAGCCGTGGGGGGACTAAGGAGTCCCGGGGCTCCCAGTGCCCTCCCCGTGCTCCACCACTCCCCTCAGACACAGCCGGTCCCACAGCGGCGCCCACGGCAGGACCAGCATCCCCCAAAGCCAAGAGCTGAGGTCCTGACAGCTGAGGTCCACGGGAACCCAGCGAAGCGAGGAGGATCTTCCAGGGGACCGTCCTCCTGCCCACCCCTGGGGTTCACAGCTTAGGCCACCTCAGGGAGGAGGCAGGGGAGTCGCTCTCTGTGCCCCAGCGCTGTGGCTGCTGCTCCTGCAGCCTCCTGCAGGACCAGCCCAGAGACCGGAGGGTCTGGAGGGAGAGCGAGAGGAGCCGGCCGTGGGCGTCAGCCAGGAGTGCTCTGCGCACCGCTGCTCGGAAGACGTGGGGTGTCAGCGGCAAAGGGGGCGCAGAGGGGGCAGAGGAGTGCTGGGACAGGCCAGGGAAAGCGAGGGCAGCGGGACAGCCAGCTGCAGCACAGCCAGACGTGTTCCCCCGCGACGGGACCCGGGTCCTGCTGCGGCAGGGGACTGGGCTGGGTGGTCTCTCGAGGTCCCCTCCACCCCCCGATGCTCGGTGATCCTGTGACCCGTCCAGCTCTGGATGAAGAACCACCAAGGAGGAACAAAGTGCCAGAAAACAGCTGGAGGAGAAGAGCTGCCGCCAGCTCCACCTCGGCTCCAGGGTTCTTTGAGTCTAAAAAGTGTGGGAAGGGGTTCGTTGTTTTTAAATGCCAGAGCGGCCATTCAGTCAGAGCCACAGACATCAGGGGCTGGAAGGGATCCCCAAAGATCACCCGGTCCAGTCCCCCCACCACAGCAGGATCCCCCAGATCCAGCTGCACAGGAACAGCCCAGGATCACAAGGAGGGTTTGAAACGTCTCCAGAGAAGGAGACTCCACAGCCCCCCAGGCAGCCCCTGCCAGGGCTCTGGCACCTCACTGGGAACAAGGTCCTTCTCACACTGAAGGGGAACCTCCTCTGCTCCAGCTCACACCCGCTGCCCCTTGTCCTGTCACTGGGTGCCCCTGAGCAGAGCCTGGCTCCATCCTCCTGACACCCACCCTTCACATCTTGATCAACATCCATGGGGTCACCCCTCAGGCTCCTTGTTCCCAGCTCCAGAGCCCCAGCTCCCTCAGCCTCTCCTCAGCAGGGAGATGCTCCCCTGCCTCCATCACCCCTGTGGCTCTGCCCTGGGCTCTCTCCAGCAGCTCTGGGTCCCTCTGGAATCCAGGAGCCCAGCTGGGGTCTCCCCAGGGCAGAGCAGCTCGATGCAACAACACAAACCCCTCTGGTCTTTTGCTGCCAAAACACTTCTCTTTCAGCCTTTCCAATGTCTAGGGAGCAAACTCTTCCAGAGGTCATTTCCCAGTTGGAGGAAGAGATAAGAAAAAACATTCCTGGGGTGAGAAGTGGAGGGAGAAGCCCCCGAGGAATGGCAGCGGAGCTCCCCTGCCAGCTCAGCCAAGCTGGGGTTCCTGTGAAGCCCTCAAAGCTCCGGGGAAGTTTACTTCCCTTTCACAGAAGTTTGAAAAAACCCCCTCAGCTGCTCACTTTGTCTGGCTGGTTGGTTCCCCCCGACTTGGGTCTCCTCCTCTTCCCTGACCGAGCGGGAACAGGCTGACAGGGAAGCGGTGGAGCCGCCGTCCCTGGAGGGGTTCGAGCACCGAGGAGCTGTGGGGTTGGGGTGCTGGTGGGACTGGGCGAGCCTGGAGGGCTCTTCCCACCTTCACAATTCCACGATCCCCAGTCCAGCCTCCAGACTCACCTGTTCCCTCCTCTTGCAGCTGCACAACGAGACGACGACGGGGCAGGCGGTGACCGTCGAGCTCTTCCTCACCTTCCAGCTGGTGCTGTGCGTCTTCGCTTCCACCGATGAGCGCCGGGAGGACAACCTGGGCTCTCCCGCCCTGTCCATCGGCCTGTCTGTTGCTGTGGGGCATCTCCTTGGGGTGGGTAGGATGGGCCTCTAGGTCCCTTTTCTGCTGCCTTGGACTTCGTGCCCAACGTGTTGGCTGCACAGCCTGGGGTGGCCGGAGGGTCTGTAACTGCTGTGGTGCTCGTGGGGGTGAAAACCCTGTCAAAGCCACCACAGAGCCACAGCCTGAGCTTGGCTCTTACTGGGCAGGGATCTGCTGGGCTCTGCTGCTCCTTGAGTCCCATGGGGAGCTCCAGAGGCCACCAGGGTCTTCTGTCCTGAAGGGCCTGTGCTCGCAACTCAGTACAGGGAGGTGTCTGGGATGGACACCCAGGGGAATCCCCCACCGGTGAGACACAGCAGCCCCTGACGCTTCCAGTCTCTTGGCTCATGCATTAAACCAGCAGTTCCTACCCCACATCTTCCATCCTCACTGCTCTACAACCTTATGCATCTATGGGGCTGCTCTTCTCCCATCTTCAGTGCTCTACAAGCTCTCGTGTCTACAGGGCTGTTCTTCTCCATCCTCAGTGGCAGGGAGCAAGAGCTGGCTGCAGCAGGAGCTCGTCCACGCGGTCCTTGCCACTGTGCTGGTTAGGCCGCCCAGCCCACGGCCGGGTTGCGCCACGCTCAGGACACGCGAACCCGCGTTGACTCAGGTGGTGGAAGCCGCAGGTCTCCCTCTTCCCGGAACGGGGCTGCTGGAGGGCGAAACCTCAGCTCGGGGATGAATCAGGCTAATAACACACCAGGGCTTCTCAGAGCGTCCTAAGAGGGCTTCGTGCTGACGGCACCCGGTGTCTCCCGCAGATCCGCTACACCGGCTGCTCCATGAACCCGGCCAGGTCCTTCGCCCCCGCGGTGATAGTCGGAGACTTCAGCGACCACTGGGTAAGCGCCAGGTCTGCCGGTCGGTTTGGCGGGGGAGCCACCCCGCCAGCGTCACCAGTATTCCTTGAAACACACGGAGCCAGCCAGGCTCCCGGCGCTTCCCGACCGGCTCCCGGCGGGAGGAGGGATGCGGCGGTTGCAAAAGGAGGTGGAGCTGCTGGGCATTTAATTGGTTTATCTCCGCGGGTGCGTTGCGACAGGGAAGGGTGTGGGATCTGTTGACCGTGACTTTGCAAAAGCAGCGACACTGATGGAGAGTGGAGCCTTCTTGCAAGTCCTGGGGACCCTTCCTGGTTCCGGCTGGCTCGAGGCACCCCTTTTCCTTCGGGGTTTTCCCCCTGCAAGGACCGTGTCCTGAGCCAGGGCCGTGGCGGCGCAGGCTGACGTGCTCAGAGGCGTCAGCCCGAGCTGGCGGCCTCCTCCTTCTGCTGTAGATCAGAGTCATAGAGAAATAAGGTTGGAAGACACCTCCAAGGTCATCAAGGCCAACCATCAACTCAAACCCACCGTGACTGAGGTCGGAGTCCTGTGCAACTGGTCTGGGGGATCCTGCTCGGGCAGGGGGATTGGGCTAGTTGATGTGTTGAGGTCCCTTCCAACCCCTAACACTCCGAGTGGTTCTGTGACGATGGGCAGGACCCCTCTGCAGAGGAGCTCCCACCAATGAGCACGACGGGCCTGTTGTTGATGGAGACCGTGCAGCACTCAAGAGTGGGAAAGGCGGCCGAGGTTGGTCACTCGTACTGAGGCTCCACAGCAGCGGCTGGGAGTTCCCATCAGCACTGGTGGCCAGCGCAGAGGTGGCTCCTCTTGTCTTGCTCCCAAAGCACACGGGGTCCTGCAGTGATCTCCAGAGGTCCTGGCTCCTCTCCGTCCCCAAGCGCAGGCTGGTTTTTGCTCTCCTAATCCCTTCTTTCCTCTCCCCACAGGTCTTCTGGGTGGGTCCCCTGATTGGGGCGGCAGCAGCCTCCATCATCTACAATTACATCCTCTTCCCGCAAGCCAAAACCTTCTCGGAGCGCCTGGCCATCTTCAAAGGGTCGGAGCCGGAGGAGGACTGGGCAGAGCGCGAGGCCCGGCGGCGGCAGTCGGTGGAGCTTCACTCCCCGCAGACCCTGCCCAGGGGGATGTCTGAGAAAGTGTAGCCCACCCTTCCCTCGGGGCTGGGGGCGGGACGGAGCTCGGCCGGAGGAGGATTTCACCTCTCCCCTCTCTCCCCTCGTTTTGGCTGGGGGGCCGAAGCCGACCACCCCAGGGGGAGATGCCCTGTGATGGTCCAGCCTGCCTTCTGTCACCCGGCTGCCCCTGTGGCCGACGGGGCAAGTGCCGTCAAACCAAAACCCCCAGCACAGCGACAGGAACGGGGCCCTGGGGTCCCAGCCGGCCCCTTCCCCGTCCCCCTTGCCGGAGGGCAGCGCTCGGCAGAGCCTGTTGCCCTGCGCGAAGAGCTCTGGGGCGCTGCGGAGAGCTGTTATTAGGGCCATTTGCTGGGCGTGGAGGTTGCCACCCGATGCCTCACTGCTGCTGAACTCTGCTTGCCCGTGTCCCGTCCCTCGCCCTGCTGGCACACGCGCGGCAGCCCTCTCTCTGAGCCGCGAGCGCCTCACGAGCCGCAAGCTCTGCCGCTGCAAGGACCCAAACTGCCGTCCGACACGTCCTGGCGGCTGCCTGGGCCCTTCGCTCACTGGCGGGATCCCCAAGAAGATGGGAACTAGCGCCGTGTCCTTGAGTCCCTGCTGGCCCCACTGGGGAGCTCTTGCAGCTGCTCCTCCCACGACACTGAGAAAGCTCCTGACCCACAGCTCATTTGTGCTTGGACCGTTGTTGTCCTTCAGCCTCAGAGCTTCGTCCCTTCCCCCGGCTTCCCTCTTTCCTCTGGTGCCTCTTCCACTCTGACTCTCAGACGAGGAACACGAGGCCTTTCATGGGATCTTCTCCATCTCTTCCTTCCTCCAGCCCGGACCTTTCCTGTGGCTGCGTCACTCCAGAGCCTCAACAACCATCCGGCCCGTTTCTCCCGCTGTGGCAGAACCTGGCGGTGGTCCCCAGCACAGCCGGGCCGCTGGGACTAGTACTTTGGGTGCATCCGGTCTCCACCACCTAGCCCAGAAGTCAGACGCTGGGGCCGGACACCCTTCTGCTGCCAGCGTCTCCCCGGCGTTGCACCATCGCGAGGGTGTCGTCACCACATTCCAGGCTCGTTCTGCGAAGGCTGTTACTGACACACTCAGGAAGACTTGACCCCGTTCCAAACCACAGGGACCTTCGCTCCTTCTTTTCTCTCCCTCTCACTGCTCTGACACGAACCGCCATCGAATGGTCCTCGTCTCGTCCTCCTCACAGAACCACAGAACATCAGGGACCTCAGAAGACCATCCAGTCCAGTCCCCTGCCCCAGCAGGATCCCCCAGATCCAGTCCCACAGCAATAGCCCAGGAGGGTTTGAAATGTCCCCAGAGAAGGAGACTCCACAACCCCCCAGGCAGCCCCTGCCAGGGCTCTGGCACCCTCACCATGAACAAAGTCCTTCTCACACTGATGTGGAACCTCCTCTGCTCCAGCTCACACCCATTGCCCCTTGTCCTGTCACTGGGTGCCCCTGAGCAGAGCCTGGCTCCATCCTCCTCACACCCACCCTTCACATATTGATCAACACCCATGGGGTCACCCCTCAGGCTCCTTTTTCCCAGCTCCAGAGCCCCAGCTCCCTCAGCCTCTCCTCATCAGGGAGATGCTCCCCTCCCTCCATCACCCCTGTGGCTCTGCCCTGGGCTCTCTCCAGCAGCTCCGTGTCCTTCTGGAGCTGAGGGGCCCAGAGCTGGACACAGGATTCCAGCTGGGGTCTCCCCAGGGCAGAGCAGAGGGAGGAGAACCTCTTTCAATCTCCTAACCAACCCGACTTCTGATTCACCTGTAGGATGCCAGTGGCCATCCTGGCTACCAGGACCCATTGTTGGCTCCTGGCCACCCCACTGTCTTGGACCACTGTGCTCTACTTGCACCGACCTCCTCCTCCCTTTGAGTTAATAATTTCTCCAGTTCCTCACCCTGTTCTTCCTCAAACCCTGCGGGTGGCTGCTGGTGGAGAGAACAGGAGTGAGCGAATGTGGCCCAGAGCGCGGTGCTGAGGTCTTCATCTCAGCCTCCCCTCTCCTTGGCGAAGGATCCTTCCATCATCACCCCACAAAAGGCCTCTCCTAGCAGCAGTAAATCCCCTGCCTGCTCTCAGCAGTGGGACTGAAGTCTCCTTTCAGATCAACCAGAGTGGAAAATCGTCTGTGAATCACTCACGGTTCCGGTTCTGAAGTCGTCTTGGGCTTCTTTCATCACCCTTTGAAGGAAAACAACTCCCCGTCCATCAGCAAAACCTGCAGAGACTGGGAAGATCAGCTAGCCCGACCTCAGCCGTGGTGGGGCGGAGTTGATGGTTGGACTTGATGACCCTGGAGGTCTCTTCCAACCTTATTTCTTCACAGAAACCATTCAGGTTGGAAACGACCCCGGGGATCGTCGAGTCCAACCACCAACCCCGCTCTGCGAGGTCACCCCTCAGCCACATCCTCCAACACCACATCTCAGCGGCTTCTAATCTCATCCAGGGACAGGGACTCGGCCACCACAGCTCGGGGGGTTACCCCGTCGGTGACCTGCTGTGTGGGTCCGCGCAGCTGGGGCTTGGGATCGGGCTCCCTGGGGCTTGGGGTGTTTTTCTGCACCGATGACGCTAATTACAGGTCTCTGCTCCTTCAGGCTTAAGCTCTTAATTTATTATCTACCCCGACAACGTTTAGGAGTCGCGTAAACGGCTTGGGGACCACAAATGGGTTGTGGTGCCTGATCATAACTGTCCTTTTCGAATAAAACGCTGTAAATTCACTCCTACCCGCTGAGTCCGCCCGTGTCCACCCAGCGACGACACCTCCGTGGTCACAGAGGGGCCTCCCCAGACCCACGGCCACCAGCCCAACGCAGCCTGGCCCAGCTTCACGTTAACGACCTCTCGCTGGACAGAGCTGACAGCCACGGAACAAGCCCCGCGCCCAAAACAGGGTCAGGGAAAGACCACCCCACCTCAGCACCCCCCGATGCGTCCTGACCTGGGCTGCTCCGGGGCGCCGACGCGGAGCAGCCGCACCCCACCGGGCTCTCTGCGGGCTCAGTCCTCTCACGTCGTGGTCCTGACTGCGACCCTTGTCCGCGGGGCCGCGCCGCCGGCTCCGTGGCACCTCCAAAGCTGCACCCCAGGAAGCCGAGCAGGTCCTTCCAGATCTGCGCTGGGGCAGCTCGCGCGAGAGGACAGCCCAGACGTGAGGGCTGCCACGGAGCTCGCTGGGCTGGTCACCCGGCAGGGAGGACTGGGAGCCGCTCGGTTCACAGACGGGTCGGAGGGGGCTCGAGGTGGGCGGCGGCGCTGCCCGTGGCAGGGAGGTGGGATTAGAGGACCTTTAAGGTCCCTTCCAGTCCAAACCATCCCGTGGTTCTACACCGACCCACGGACCAGTGATGAACACGAGGACCACAAACCCAACATGAAAACAACCTGCGATGTGTCTCAGGTGACATCGACTCCTGCATCCTGCCCTCACTGGCGACCACGAGGCTCAGGCTTGGGGTGGCCCTTCTGCTGCCTCACTCAGCCCACCCTGTTGCTGTAAGACCCCGGTTCAACGCCCGGGTTCTGCCTGTCTTCAGCAGAGCTGGGGGATCTCACAGACGTGCCGTGGACCATGGCACTGTCACTCAGGACACCGTCACACGGCCCCCAGGCCCATCCCCAAGGCCACCTCTGGGGAGATCCTCATCCCACTGGTCTCCAAAAGCACTTGAGGCTGTGCCTCGAGATCTAGAGAGGCTCCTGGGACCAGCAACCTGGCAGGTTCTCCACAGCCTGGCGGCAAACCAAGGCACCACAGTGTCTCCACCCCAGGAGCAGAAGGGGGGTGGCTAGGAGATGGAGAGAGGTTCTCCTCCCCCTCTGCTCAGCCCTGAGGAGACCACATCTGGAGTCTTGTGTCCAGCTGTGGGCCTCTCGCTTCCAGAGGGACACGGAGCTGCTGGAGAGAGCCCAGTGCTGAGGCTTTGGCACAGGGTGCCAGAGCCCTGGCAGGGGCTGCCCAGGGGGGGTTGTTGGAGTCTCCTTCTCTGGGGACGTTTCAAACCCACCTGGGCTGTTCCTGTGTGACTGGATCTGGGGGATCCTGCTCTGTCAGGGGGTTGGACTGGGTGATCTTTGGGGGTCCCTCCCACCCCTGATGCTCTGTGATCCCGTGATCCTACCTGGGGGAGGACGGTCGGGAAGAAAAGCTGCTAGTGAAGTCCAAAACTGATCTGAAGAGCAGCACTGCAGTTTCAAGGGAAGAAAGGCTCCCTTCCACACCACCTCCTGCCTCCCACACCGGCCTCTCACCGCTGACCTCCCGAAATGCCTACTGAGGACGTTAAGGAGCATCTTGCAGGAGGATCATGGCCGTGTTCCTGGGCCACTGGATCTGGGGGATCCTGCTGTCATGGGGGGATTGGGCTGGATGATCTTTCCAGGTCCCTCCCAACCCCTAATGGTCCTATAACAGGGTGCAGGGCAGAATCATTCAGGTTGGAAGACCCCCAGGACCATCCAGCCCAACCACCACAAGGTCACCCCTAAATGAGATCCCCCAGCACCACATCTCAGCCACTTCTGCGCTCACCCAGGGACGGGGCCTCGACCCCGACCCGAACCGCTCCGCTCCTGCAGACAAAGGCTCCCCGCGGGGGGGCAAGCCCGGGTGCAAAGCTCGGAGGTCAGGGCTCAGTTTTCTCCCCTGGATTTCCTGGCCCGACCTGGGACAAGTCCTCCAGATCCGGATCTTCAAGGCCCCGGGAGCGCCGGGCTCCTGTCGGCTTTGCGAGGGCTTGACCTACCTAGGCCAGGCACCTCCTCACTTTATGGATCTGTTTACAGGTGGGGAAACGTTTCCCAAGCTTGTTCTCTTTGAGGAGGGGCCGGGAGGCTAAATCCGTCCAGGAGAGCTGGAGGAGGACGCGCAGCCAGGTGCAGCCTCAGCAAGGACCACAGGCCTCCTCAGATGATCTCTCGAGGTCCCTTCCAGCCCCTGATGCTCTGGGGTGCTGTGATCCCGAGGAGCAGAAACCAGGTCTCTTGTGCTCGCTGAAGCAGGGGGCTCTGCTGGAAGGGGCTGGAGCTGAAGAATCAGGGTGCTGGGGCTTGCAGCTCCGACTCCTCTCGGTGTGCCCTTGCCCAGGGCCTTTTCCCTGACCAGCCCTTGGCTTCCCCTGATGTCCCACTGGCCCCACGAGACGCTGCAGCGCTCTCAGTGCCAACAAATCCCCGAGGGTGCCGGCGCTGCCGCTGCAGACCTGCCCCTGACGCGTTGGCACCCACTTCTGCACCACAGAGAGAGCAGGTGGCTCCTGAGCAGAGAGCAGGGCGCTGCCGCTGTTAGTCCCTGACCCTGCACTTACGGAGCATCATCCCTGTTTACAGGCCACAGGTTACAGGGCCACTATGGCCACCCATTGCGACACCGGGGCCACCAAGGGCTGGAGGGCGTCTTATTGCAAATACCTGAGGCTCCGAGGATGATGAAGGGCAGGGACCACCTCTCCTGGGCTGAGAGAGCTGGGGCTGCTCAGGCTGGAGAGGAGAAGGCTGAGAGGGGTCTCACTGCTGCCTGTGAAGATCTGAGGGGTGGGGGGCAAGAGGAAGGGGCCGGTCTCTTCTCGCTGCTGCCCAGGACCAGGCCAGGGAAGGAGGAGGATTAGCTGGAGCCTGGGAAGCTCCAGCTCCAGGGGAGGAGAAGCCTCTCTGCTGGGAGGGTGACGGAGCCCTGGGTGAGGCTGCCCAGAGAGGCTGTGGAGCCTCCTGCTCTGGGGAGATCCCAGCCCCTCCTGGCTGCTGCTGTGGGACCTGCTCTGGGGGTCCTGCTCCGGCAGGGGCGTTGGACTGGGTGACCCCTGGAGGTCCCTCCCAGCCCCTGACACCTAGGATTCTCAAAGACCAGCTTCTCAAGGCAGAGCAGTGGGCTGGGTGTCACCCCGAAGCCCAGCACCATCTCGGAGGGACTTGTGCTCTGGAGCTGGGTCTGGGGAAGCCAAAGCCTGGCTGCTCCAGGGCTGGAGAAGGTGGAAGCACCACCAGCCTCGGGCCAGCAGAGTAATCCCTTCAAAGAGCCGCCAGCAGATGGTGGGTTAGATAAGAGAAGTCTTTGAAAGCCGTGTCCATCCGGAACACCTGTGTGGAGACATCACCAGGCTTCCACTAATCCCACCACTTTCCCTCCCACAGAGGCCAGAAGCAGCCCCAGCAGCTAAGGATGAGGCAGGGAAAGTCGGCCACTTCTGGCTCCACTTCCAATTCCTGCTGCCGAGCGGCTCCTTTCCCCCACCGCAGGCTGGGTGCACAGTGCCGGAGCGGAGCCGGCGAGAAGCACCCGGCTCTCCAGACAAACCCGGGCTTTCTCCTCCGACCGTCTAGTCCCAACCAGCCACAGAGCCCAGCAGCACTTGTCTCCTGCTCGGTCCTCGGTCGCGACACGAGCCAGGTGCGAGGAGAGAGCACAACCCAGGCTGAGCCGGGAACGGGCTACCGGTGGTCCCGCCTGCCAGGCCCTGAGCTCCCGCGTGGAGCACACCCCACGGTGAGTCTGGGCTGCCGTGGAAACGACACTGGAAGGGCAGTCCCGCGCCAGGAGGCCGGCGAAGCGGGAGGACGGGGGCCGGCACACGTACCCGGCTAATAACACACACGCCTCCGCCAGTGAGGCAGAGCCTCGCGCGCCCCGGGCGAGGATGAGGCACCAGCTGCCTCCTCCCACACGAGCGCCCTGCGCCCTGGCCGTGGGCTCGGGTCCCCTCACGGCCCTCCCGCTCGTCGTCCCGGACGCCGGTGGGTACCGGCTGTGCCGACGGCCGGTGCCAGCGAGGAGCAGGGAGGCGGCTGAACCCCCCCGGCGACCTCCGCTGCGAAAGCCCCCGGGGTGACGCGAGGCGTGTGTGGCCCCACCGCGTAGGTACCCATCTGTCAGCAGGGATCTGCACTGTGCCTCCTCAAGGTCTTGCCCAACCCGATTGCACTTGACACACCAAAGGCACTTCCAGTGCAGATGAGAGCTGCTCGGAGGGCAGGCAGCCGGGGAGCGGGAGAGGAACCTTCCCAGCACCTGCTCCCAGCGGTGAGACGTCGGCGAAGCCAAACAGCAGCGAGTGCCCCGTGGGGAAAGTCTCGCAACCAGCCTCGGGAAAATAGGATTTGCAGGGGGTGCTCGTAGGGAAACGTCTTCCTTCTCCCCAGAGGTGGAGTCTCCTCCTCTGGAGATGCTTCCAACCCGCCTGGACTGTTCCTGGGCGACTGGATCGAAGGGATCCTGCTGTGGCAGAGGGATGGGACTGGATGTCCCTTCCAATCCCTAATGACTGGATCTGGGGGATCCTGCTGTGGTGGGGGGACAGGACTAGACGCTCCTTCAAGGTCCCTTCCAGTCCCCACGTTCTGAGACTCCACCATCCTGTGATCCTCAAGGTCCTATCCATCCTCTCTGATCCCGTGGCGCTGCAGTTCCTCCAGCGCAAGGTCTGTGGCCAGAGAGCTGCCAGCACGCCCCGGCCACCGCCGCGGGACCAAGCGCGGGGGGCTCGTCACGGAGGGGCCGGGGGGCCGGGAACAAAGCGCGTTTCATGCAGCTGGAGCCACGGGCAGGGCAGAAGGGAAGCGGCAGCGATCGCTCCCGCTGGACTCCAGCCAGGATGTCTTGAAATAACAGCTTGCAAAACTTTCACCAAAACACGCCAGCGCACCAGGTGCTTCGAGGATAACAGAGCCGGGGTGGGTTTCTTTCCAGCTCCGCAGCCTCCCCCGGGACCGGCAGAACCAGGGGAAACCCATTACCCGGAGTTAGCGCTGTAACGGAGCCCCGGTCCCCTGGGGCTCCCCAGGGCGTTGGGCACGGCCAGGCAGAAAGGACCATTATTTGCAGCTCTGGAGGAAGGAGCCCCCCCTCCTGCTCTGGAGCTTTTGACCCCAGAGGGCTGAATCAGAGGATCATCATCCAGGTTGGAAAAGACCCTCGAGATCATCGAATCCAACCGATAACCTGGCTCCTCCAAAGAGCAGCTCTGGCTGTTCCCAGCAGAAGGCAGCAGCAAATGAGACCTTTAAGCATTTTTTTAATTTCAAAGGGGGATTTAAGTGATCACAGAGTCACAGGGCATCAGGGGTTGGAAGGGACCTCGAGAGACCATCCAGTCNGACCCCGAGCTGGACACAAGACTCCAGGTGCTGAGTGATGTCCTGCACCTACAGCTTTGCTCACCACTTGTTGGAACTCAGCTCCTTCCACAGAGGTGTCTGGCAGCCGTGGGTAGCCCGAGCCAGGGCTGTCTGCACCGGGCATGGAGAGGTGGCTTCACTTGAGAGAGGCAAGACGCAAGCAGCCGAGCCAGGAGAGCAGAGCTGGCACCCAGACCCCTAAAGATTATTTAAAATAATTAGTAAAAATAGTGGAAAACAAACAAATATAAATAAAAATCAATGAAAACCCCAGCAGCAGGCTGCAGGGGCTGCAAGGGGACTGAGGACTCATCATCAAGCGTCACCAGAGCCTCAGTCCCCAACGGCTCCGTGTTGACGTCCCCATCTGTTCCGCTCCCTGCCAGACAGGGATTTGCATCGGGGCAGCCTCAGGATGGAGGGCAGTGCCCCGGGAGCACGAGAGGAGCTGGGTAAACACGGCCTGCACCCATGCAAAGCCCGTGGCTTGGCGCTGCCGCTCCCGAGAGCAAACTCGCCGGCTGCGTTGAGCAACAGCTTGAAAGGCAAAGAAAAGAAGAGGTCCTCGAGATGACAGGGTAGGATAAGCCCAGCCTGGCTGCAGGCAGCAAGCACCCCCTGACTGCCAACCCACACCCAGAGCTCTGCGAGGAGCAGCAGGGACGTCGACGATCAGCAATGAACCCTCCCTATGCAAGCGGCTCCATCCCACCCGACCCCACTGAGGCACCACGAGGAAGCCTCAGTTTCTCTCTGGCTCCCTGGCTCAGCAAAGCATCTCCCAAGCCCTGCCTTGCTCCGGGGACAACGTCCCGGAGAAGCTGCAGGTTTCCTGGAGCTGAGCCCCGGGACAGGCTGGGAGCAGCTGCAGGTGCTCAGCTTTGCTGGTCACATTTCAGCAGGGAGAGCCGGGAGCCCCGACCCCAGAGAGCTGCTCCAGCCCCACGCTGCAGCCAGGCTTCTGGAACACAGCTGCGGTCCTCTCCAGCCCGTGAGCGAGAGGAGGGAGCGGTGCCCACACCTCTGCGAAGGAAAACACCCAGCACCTGGCTGGGAGGTGGTAGAAGGGAAGAGCAGAGGAGGGAGCGCAGCCTCGTTATGCAACCGCGTTATCTAACGACCACGGAGCCCTACGGGGGCTCCGCTGTTTGCAGAGGGAAGGGGGAAGAAATGCCACCGGTGTCTGAGTCACTGGTTCACCGGGAGGCTCCGAAGTTATTTTGGGTGGAAACTTTTGCAGTTTCACATGATAATTCGGGAGGACTGGCTAGTGCCGGGCTCCACCCACCCGCCGCCCTGCAGCCCCGCTCCCCGCTGCGCTCGCCTATATAGACAGGAATGGCCCCACGGCCGGGCGCAGAGCGGAGCGC
>VXBP01002771.1:199353-211092 GCA_013400115.1 Rhinopomastus cyanomelas
CGGAGCAACCCCAGGCGCTGCCCCTGCCAGCCGCCCGCCGCCCGCCCCCACCATGAAGAAGGAGATCCTCACCCTGGCCTTCGCTCGGTCCGTCTTCGTCGAGTTCCTCTGCACGCTCATCTTCGTCTTCATCGGCCTCGGCTCAGCCCTGAAGTGGCCGTCGGCTCTCCCCAGCATCCTCCAGATCGCGCTGGCCTTCGGCCTGGCCATCGGCACGCTGGTGCAGGCCTTCGGCCACATCAGCGGCGCCCACATCAACCCGGCGGTGACCATCGCCTTCTTCGTCGGGAACCAGATCTCCTTCCTCCGGACGCTCTTCTACGTGATCGCCCAGCTGGTCGGGGCCATCGCCGGCGCCGGCATCCTCTACGGCGTGACGCCGGCCAACACTCGGGGCAACCTGGCCATCAACGCGGTGAGTCCCCCTGCCCTGGAGGTGGCTCCTCCTCGCCGGGTGGGCTTTCGGTTCCTTCCGATCGCGGAGCCGGTGCCGCCGGAGAGGCAAGCGCACCGGGGCCAGAGCGGAGCCGGGGCCGAGAGCGCCGAGCCCTGACACGACAGCTTGATTGCGCGGGGCGACGGGCTGTGTTTTCCTGCTTTAACGAGCGCTTCCTCTATCCTAAGGGCGCGAGTGAGTCACCCCAGCCCCGAGATGCTCTCCAGTGCAGCCTCTCCTCCTGGAGATTAGCACCAGGATGGAGGGGCAGGGCAGGGAGCCAGTGTGGGCTGGGGGCAGCAGGACCCGCTGCAAGGAGTGAGAGTGCGGGGGGAGCTGGCAAGAGGAGGTGGGTGGAGAAGGGTGACGGCAAAGAGCTGAGGAAGGAGCAAGAAGACATAGGAGGGGCCAGAGAGGCTGTGGGAGGCTGGGGCTGCTCTTGGAGGAGGAGGGCAGACTGGGACCCTCTGAGATGGGTGGGGATGAGGACCCTGTCCCAAGTGACCCTAACCCTGACCCAGCTGCTCTTGGAGGAGCAGGGAAGTCTTGGACCCTCTGAGATGGGTGGGGATGAGGACCCTGTCCCAAGTGACCCTAACCCTAAGGCTGTCCCAAGCCCCTGGGCCAGCGCTGGAGCAACCACTCCTGGGTCTAGGCTCCCAGAGGAGTCCGACACATTGCAGAGGGTTCAATCAGCAGGATGAGGTGTCACAAGGAGCCCTATTCCCAAACCAGTCCGTTTTAGCTAACAACTGGTTTGGGTCACTTTGCCCTTCCCGTGCCCAGGGATAGTCCCCAGCACAGAGGCACTGGGAGAACCACCATCCTACCCCCATGTCCCTCCACGGTGGCTGCCAGCTGCTCGCCAGCTTCTCACAAGGTGGAGGGGAGAGGAGTCCGGACTGGGCACTTTGCAAGGGTCCAGTGGGGGCAGAAATGGGGGGAAAGGGGCCAGAAAGACGGGGGACTTGGCAGCAAAGCACCAAGCGGTGGAGACGCCTGAGTAGGGTGGGAGTTGGAGGTCCCCTGTGAGAGAGAGATTCTGGAGAAGTTCAGAGAGAACCCCTCCCCTTCGAGGGAAAGGAGCAGTGTCCAGCAGAGACGCCGTGGGGTGCCCCGGGGGACACGGCGGGGGTTCACGCACAGTTGGCCGCCCCGAACTCGCCAGCGAGGTGCTCAAGAGCCCCCAGCAGCGATGCCGAGCCCCAGGGGCGGCTGGTGATTGCGGCCCCGGTGGTTTGCAGCTCAACAACAACACGACGCCGGGCCAGGCGCTGGTGGTGGAGATCATCCTCACCTTCCAGCTGGCCGCCTGCATCTTCGCCTCCACGGACAGCCGGAGGAACGGCAACGTGGGCTCCCCAGCGCTGTCCATCGGCCTCTCCGTCACCGTGGGGCACCTGGTGGGGGTGAGTGTCCCGGCAGGGCGATGGGGCACGGGGTCCCCCTAGGCTGAGAGAGGGGTTCCCAAAGTACCCAGAGGGAGCCGCACTGGGAGAGCCCGCGTGGGCCAGGTCGGGGCGATTGCCACCCCCAGCAAGGGAGACGACGCCGGGGGCTCCTGCGAGGCTGCCCGTCGCTGCCACGGGACACGACCCTCCTTGACCTAGTCCTTTGTCCCGCACCCACAGATCTACTTCACCGGCTGCTCCATGAACCCGGCCCGGTCCTTCGGCCCCGCAGTCATCGTGAGGAGGTTCAGCCCAGCACACTGGGTGAGCACCGGCAGCAGGACGGGCTGGGCTGGGCTGGCTGAGAGCCTCCTGGGGCAACGAGGGCAGGGGTGGCAGGGCGTTTGGGAGCCCGTTCCAGGCCTGCAAGGATAAAGCGGGTGGGGGATGGCAGAGGCTGCTCCCCCCAACACCTAGGGAGCAGGTCGTCGCAGCTCCAGCAGAAGGGCAACCATAAGCCCCCTCCCCGCCCCACGCAGCGGTGCCAGCTGGGCCAGACCATCGTCTGAGGTCAGAAAAGCCACAGAGGAGCCCAGTTTGGGTTTGCCACCACCCCAGTGCCGCCTGCAAGCTCAGACCCAGCCTTGCAGAACGGGCTTGGACCCAGCTCAGTATGAGGGGCTCCAGCCCAAGCACCATCTGCAGGGGTGGCACAGCCCGAGCAGCGCCGTGGGTGGGGGGTGCGGAGCAGCAGCGGCAGCAAAGGCTGTTGGCTAGATGATGGGTAGAGGTGGTGCCTCCGGGAGCTGCTCTCACCCTTTCCCTTGCTGTCCTCTAGGTGTTCTGGGTCGGCCCCATCCTCGGGGCTTGCCTGGCCGCTCTGCTCTACTTCTACATCCTCGTGCCCTACTGCATGAACATGTCAGACCGGGTTGCCATCATCAAGGGCACCTACGAGTCCGAGGAGGAGTGGGAAGAGCAGAGAGAGGAGAGGAAGAAGTCCATGGAGCTGACCCCACCGTAGGACAAGATCCCCAAGTGAAAGGAGGGGAGGAAGCTCCATCCCCTGGCTCGTGTGTAGACTCCTCCAGTAGACCCCTAAAGCAAAAGTCTTGGTCACTGGCGGTCTTCGAATCGAGAGAAGAACCTCAGTGTCTCTGTACATAGTCCCCTCCAGCCAGCGCTAGAGCCTCTCCCAGCTTTCCCGCGGCCAGCTCCGGCCAGTTCAGGGGTCTTGCCCCGGGGCCGCAGAGCCCGGGGAGGGGAAACCAAGTAGATGCCAGCGAAGAGGAACAAGGCTGCTTCGGGCAGGTGGGTGCAGCAGGACCCCTCGCTTCCTCCCCGCCGCTCGTAGATACTCTCGCCGGTGCCGGGGAGCCCTCTCTCCTCGCGGCTGCAGCAGGGGGGTGGTTGGAGTCGAGATCGTTGTAATATAGAGTCTTATTTATTGAGAATAAAGAACCTTTTAGAAGAGCCTCGGGCTCGGCAGTCGAGGCTGGGGGTGAACGCTGGAGGCCGAGAGCAAAGGGCCAGCGGAAGGGCAAGAGCTGGACCCCGAACGGCCCGGCACCACGTTCACCCCAGACAGCCGTGGGGAGCGGTAGCTGCTCATCCCCAGGGCATGTGGGGTGTCCTAGTCATTGGTCCCAAGGAGGAGACATGAGGGCTTCTAGTTGTTGATCCCAAGGAGGAGACGTGGGGGGTTCTAGTTATTGATCCAAAGAAGGAGACATCAGGGGGGTTCTAGTTATTGATCCAAAGGAGGAGACACTGAGGGTTCTAGTTATTGATCTGAAGACGAAGACATGAGGGGATCTAGTTATTGACCCCAGTTAGAAGACACGGGGGGGGGGGTTGCAGTTATTGATCCCAAGAAGGAGAGATGGGCACTAGTGCCGGAGCGGGTGAGGCCAGGAGCTGCCCCATGCCGGGATGCTGGGTGCAGGAGGGTTTGAAGCCCATCTCCGAGTCTCACCTGAGCTGGGAGGAGCCAGAGGTCCCTCACGTGCTTCACCAGTTAGACTTTCTGCCCTACCAGTTCTCCCAGACGGCTCCACGGGTGCCCTCAAAAGCTGACCCGCAAGGCTCCCCAGCCCCCTTTGCTGGCTGCCAAACCCACACCTTCGCCCTGACCTTCTGCTCCAGCCCTGCTCTTCCAGTTCTGCCACAACCCTCTGCCAAAGCACCGGGCTCCCCAGCCGGGCACAAGGACACCGTCCCCTCCCACCAGAGCTCTGCCATCCCAGCCTCCCCGCCTGCTGCAGAGATGAGGCTCCACCAAGCACAGACCCCCCAGGAGGTGGAAGATCCCTGGCTGGGAGCAGCCCAGTCCCCACCAGGCAGGTTGTGCCACCTGCGCCCGGCAGCACCTCAGCAGACCCAGGCTGTGGCAGACCCCTGCCCCTCATCCTCCTCAACAGGAGAGGCTGGCAAGAAGCAGGACCCGGGTCAGGAAGCTAAAACTACAGCCCTGCGCCCTGTCCTGACCCTCCCACCTCGCTCCTCCTCAGGGATGGGCTGAGACCTGCAGCCTCTGTGCCTCAGGTTCCCCTTTCATGTGTGGGAAGAGCACTAAACACCTTCGTGCAAGGTCACCCGTGGCACAGGAGGTGCTCTACAGCCTCAGGGACACACAGAGCACCTCCAGCACCCCAGCGACCCCCCCACGGGGCAAAGCAGAGCTGGGATAACTCAGCAGCCCCAGAGGCTGCCCCTCAGTCTCCTGCCCCTCAGTCTCCTGCCCCTCAGTCTCCTGCCCCTCAGTCTCCTGCCCCTGCATCCTTAGACCCTGAAGGTGCAGCCAGTGGGCGCGTTCAGCCCGGGCAGGGCACCCGGGGCACCCTGGGCTTTCCCGCTCCGATCCCCATCCACCCCAACATGGGGAGATGGATCCACGAGCCCCAGTGCTCCCCATGTCCCACCCCATCACGGGAACGGGGGGCCACCACAGTACCCCGTGGATCCTGCCAGCAGGATCAGCCCAGCCCGGGGGGACCCCTCCCTGGGGATGAATCGGAGGGTCTGCACAGAAGGCGCCCGGTCCCGTGTGGGGCTGGGGTCAGGGGGTGGCGGGATGTGGGGTGTGAGCCCCTTCCCCACGCACAGGCAGACCCTGAACCGCGGGCCAAGGGCAGCCGGGGGCCTCCCTGCCGTGTGCAGGGGTCTGCAGGCTCCTTCCCCACCCAACCTCTCGCTGGTCCATCAGGAGCAAACCCTGGCGCCCAACCGCCGCCGCGGCCTCACCTTCACCAGGGCACTGCCGGAGAGCCCCGAGGTCCTCCTGCCTGCCCTCGAGGGGAGCAGCAGCACCTGGAAGAGGAATAATTCCACTTATTTACTCATTTTTACCATCAGGCTTCTCCAGCCCCTTGGTCACTGCTGCCAGCGGCACCTCAACGCCCCCAGCAGCAGGAGCAGCCGCCGCAGGGGACAACCCTCCTTGGTTCCACCGGGCAGAGGCATCGTCCCTGTCCGTCAAACCAGAGCCACCCCCAGCTGCCCCATCTCCCCAGCTTCTTCCCCAAAACCATCCTGGTTTCCATCCTGGAAGCGGCACCTCCGCACACCCCACCCCACACCCACCCACCTGTTTTAGGGGGTTTAGAGGCCCTTTTATGGGTCCTTCTAGGGGATCCTGCTGCGTTGGGGGATTGGACTGGATGATCCCTTGAGGTGCCTCCCATCCCTGATGCTCTGGGGTTCTGTGACTGGGTCTAGGGGATCCTGCTGCACTGGGGGGACTGGACTGGATGCTCCTTTGAGGTCCCTCCCAGCCCCTCACGTCCTGTGATTTCCCCAGCAGGCTGCAGCCGTCTCCTTGCTGCAGCCCCTTGTAAGGAGTCACCCCCCAGCTTTCCCTGTCCCTCTGCCCCAGAGAGGGGAGCTCATGCCCCACAGCTCTGGGTCACACCCCATCTTCTCCTCTGCTATCAGCCAGGGCTGTTTTGCAGCCGCCGGTGCTTGAAGCTGCGGTTTCTGACCTCATGGCAAAAGCACGGGGCTGGTTTCACCCAAAGAACTGAGAGCAGAGCCTGGTCCTGCTGGTGGAAATGGGGTGAGGGATGGGAGCACAAACCCGAGCAAATACCAGGGAAGATGGAGAGGTGCTGAAGGGGGTGGGTTGCAGCTCACCCAGTGCTGCTGGAGAGCAAAGTCCCCTCCAGGAGGGGTTCCCACCACTTTGCTGGAGCATCCCAAGCTCCAGGGACCAGCTTGGGAGTAACGGGACGTCAAAGAGGTCCCCAGTCTGCAGGTGGCCACCTGGAGATGTCCCCTCTCTCCACAGCACCCAGGAGATGTGAAGGACTTCAGGGGGATCAGCCTGGACTGGAGTCCCCACCCCAGGAGGTGCTGAAGGACAGCCTGGAGGTGGCCCTGGGTGCCCTGGTCTGGCTGATGGGGGGCCATGGGGCTGGGCCAGATGAGCTGAGAGGGCTCCTCCGGCCTCCTTCACCCTGGGATCCCATGAGCTGAACGCAGAGAAATTTCCAGAGCCCCACACAGGACCGGGGGGCAGAAGTGCTGCCAGCAAGGAGAAACCTCTGCGGGGAGACCCGGCAGAGGCTGTCGGCGCTGGGGTTAGTCACGGCACAGGCTGGCGCCAGGACCCACCTCGTCTCAAGCATCGTCTTCCCCCTCCTACTCGGCCTCCGCCAGCCCACAGTCACCGCGGCACCCGTTCGTTAGGAGCCAGGAAGCCGCTCTCATGGCCACTGAGGGCCAACTGCCACCCTTCCTGTTGTCGAAGGGCATCACCCCGGCCAGGCAACGCAGCCTCCGCCTGGGCATCAGCTGCTCTAAGTTGCCCTTGGCCCATGGGCTCAGGATTTGGGGCGGAAGGCAGCAGCACCTGGGGCCAGGCTTTGCCCCCCCCCCCAGCAACAGGACCAGCTGCCATGTTCACAGGAGCTCGAGGCCACCAGGGCCCTGCCCTCAATTCAGGGCACCAGGACCCTGCAGACACGGGGCGACGCAGCATCACAACCCACGGGTGTTCAGTGTGGGGTGAGGGGGCTTCACCACTGCAGGGGGAGAGAAGGGCAGGAGACGGCCAGAGGCCAGGAAGGGTCAAGGCAGATCCGCAAGTGTCCTCATCCCCACCTCAACACCCTCCTCCCGCTGCAAAGACGCCTCTCTACAGCCCGGAAGAGTTGGGGTTTATCAGCAGGTGTCCCCAAGGCGAGGGAGCAGAAGGGGCCAGGGGCCAACCTGCCCTGGCACCAAGCTCTGGAGCAGCACCCATGGGTGCCCAGAGCATCTCCTGCTGCCCTCTGCTGGGATGGTCCTTGGGGAACGGGCAGGGACCAGGAGAATCCTCATCGGAAAGGTCCACCTGAGCGGGAAAAGCCCACCCGAGCTCCCTACCGCCGGGGCCGGCTGCGGGGCTCCCTCACTGCCCGGCCCACAGGGAGCCGGGGCTCAGCTGCCAAGAGCCCTCTTGCCCCCGCGCTCGGCCCCGGCTCTCGACAAGCAAAGTCCGGCGGCGGCGGCACCGAAGGGTCCTTGTGCTGCCGGGCGGCGCCGCGATAGCGAGCGAGGAAGGGAACGCGCGGGAGCAGCCCGACAACGGCTCTTTGTTGGGGAAGGTCATCTCCAGAGCCGGGGGGTTTCCCGGGCTGGCGGCGAGCAGGATGCGGGGATTTAGCGGGCGGGGAGAGGATTAGACGGGGCTTTGCTCAGGCACGGACCTGGGGAGGCTTCCGGAGCCTCCGCGCTCCCACCCAGGGGAGATGCCCGCTCCGGAGCAAGAGGCAGCAGGATGTGCGAGAGCCAGGGAGGTCACGTTGTAGGATCCCAGGCTGGGAGGGGGCTCAGAGCTGCTCCCCCAGCGCCAACCCCCAGCCGGGGGCAGCGACCCCTCTCCCCAGCCCAGGGTGCCCCCAGCCCCATCCAACCGGCCCTTGGGATGAGGGAGCAGCCACAGCCTCCCTGGGCAGCCTGTTCCAGGGGCTCAGCGCAGGGAGCAATTTCTCCCTCCTGGAGCTGGAACCCAGCCCCGGGTCCCTGGGGAAGAGCCCCCCTGCAGCCTCCCCGGAGCCCCTGCAGGTGCTGGAAGACCCCTCGGAGCTGCAGGGCTGCGCAGGCAGAGCCCAGCAGCCGCCCCTGGAAGCCAGCCACGGGACCACCAAACAAGTCCGGTCCCTGGCGCTTGTCCCGCGGGACTCCGGCAGCCGCCGCCGAGCAGATCCCTCCCGCGCACCGGCCGGCGAACGACAGGAGCGGAGAGGCCCCCGAGATGCCCGCGCAGGGGCTGCTCTGCGCCCAGAGCCGCAGGGAGAGGAAGACCCGTCCCGTGCCCCCACCGCTCCTCGGGCTCCGTTCGCTCGGGGCCGGAGCTGCCGGGGCCGCGTCAGGACGGACCACGCGAGCTTCCGCGGCCCCGACGGCCGCCCTCTGTCACGAGAGACAGGCTCAAGGATTAAACGCCAATCAAATACTTTAAATCACTTTTGGAGCCATCCAAACTCATTTAAAATACTAAAAATTCAATTAAAATCCATTTAAAATTTCTAGAAATACTTTAAAGGATTAAAATGTCGTCAAATATTTACAATTAATTAGAAATTACTTAAAGTAAAAATAGTAAAATTCATTCAAAAAATTGTAGTATTGAAGCTTAATTAAAAATACTAAAAATAAATGTAAAATAATTAAAATAATTTTTTAGATTAAAAATAATTAGAAATACTTAAAAGAATTTTGAAATCATAGAATCATCAGGGATTGGAAGGGACCTTGAAAGACCATCTAGTCCAATCCCCCTGCCACCGCAGGATCACTAAACTCAAGACTAACAGAACACTTCCAAATAATCAGAAATAGTTAAAAATCTTATCTTAATTAAAAATTTTAAAAAGTAATTTCAAAGTATTAAAAGATAATATTTTAAAGAATTTAAAATATTGGAATAGAAAATATTTTAAAATGATTAAAGCTAATTAAAAGTCATAACTTGATTTAAAACTTGTAAAAGTAATTTTCAAATATTCAAAATAATTTTGAAGTCCCTCCCAATCTCTAATGTTCTGTGACTCTGTGTAATGACATTTTTAAAACTTTGAAATAGTACAATAGAATAAAATATTTGAAAAGAATTCAAAATCATTCTAAAATGTTTAGAAATACTAGAAGTTAATTAAGAATGTTAAAAATTAAGTTAGATGTTAAAAGTTAAAGATAAGTAAACGTATTGAACTTAATTTAAAAATTCCTAAAAATAACTAATTAACGCAAACCCTTTAGAAGTAACTAGAACTATTAAAGCTTAATTTAAAACATGACATTTAATAGAGACAAAAAACGCATCAACGCCACCGAAAGCCAACGAGACACGCAGGCGGCGTTTGCCCGCCGGCTGAAACAAAGGGCCGACGCCAGGAGCCGGCTGCCTGGTCCCCGACAGCCTGGTCCCCGACAGCCTGGTCCCCGACAGCCTGGTCCCCGACAGCCGCCCCCCGCGCAGAGCCCTCGGCTGCAGCCAAACACCCGCCCCTGCACCTGCGGCCGCCGCTGCCATCAAGGGCCCTTCCGCCCTCTGCCCGGCTCCGGCGCCGCCCTGTTTGCTTTGGGATCGGGGCTAAAGCCCCGCTGGAGCCGGGTGCCCAGCTCCGGCCCCCCCAGATCCTGAAGGAGGGAGGGGAGCATCTCCCTGCTGAGGAGGGGCTGAAGGAGCTGGGAAACAAGAGCCTGAGGGGTGACCCCATGGGTGTTGATCAATATGTGAGGGGTGGGTGTGAGGAGGATGGAGCCAGGCTCTGCTCAGGGGCACCCAGTGACAGGACAGGGGGCAGCGGGTGTGAGCTGGAGCAGAGGAGGTTCCCCATCAGTGTGAGAAGGACCTTGTTCCCAGGGAGGGTGCCAGAGCATCTCCCTGATGGGGAAAGGCTGAGGGAGCTGGGATGTGGAGACGCTGCACTTCCCAAGCTCGGAGCCAGCAAAGCTGGACCCAGCTCCGTGGGGTCACAGAACCCCAGAGCATCAGGGACTGGTAGGGACCTCGAAAGATCACCCAGTCCAGCCCCCTGCCAGAGCAGATTCCCCTAGATCCAGTGGCACAGGAACAGTCCGGGTGGGTTTAAATGTCCCCAGAGAAGGAGACTCCACAGCCCCCCTGGGCTCAGTGCCCTCCTCTCATCTCCGGGTCCCTCAGCTCCTGGGCTGGGTGTGCGATTGAGAGAGAGGGAGAGAAGGCAGCAGCCCCCAAGGGAAGGGAAGGGGGAGCTGCTGGTGGGAGGTGTCTCAGGAGATGGTTGGGGGTTGCAGGGCACCGGCTGGATCTCAGTGGGGCCAGGGACCGGAGGGAAGAGCTGAAGGGGAGAGGCTGAGGGAGCTGGCAGGGGTTCAGCCCGGCGGAGAGGAGAACAGGGCGGGGGGGTCCTTTCCAAGCTGAATGAGCTCCTGCAGCTGCGGCAGGGCGCAGCACCCCCAGCTCACTGCTCCCCGTCCCCCGTGGGGCGGGCTGAGAGCCAGGAACCCGAGCCGGCCGGCTGAGCAAACACGGCGGCTCCGCGCAAACAGGCAAGTGGATCTCGAGGCGCAATTTGTCACCTAATTGCCCCAGCACGCCCAGGATTAATTGCCGCCGTCGACCGACAGCGAGGCTCTGATTTACGGCCGGTTTCATCAGCCGGGCGCCCGCGGCCGCTGCCGGGCTCGGAGCCGGAGGAGGTCCCCAGCAGGGGCTGGTCAGTCACCCGAAGGGCATCGGGCGGACGGAACCCAAACCTCCGCCGCGCCCGCTCCAGGCTTCGCCGAGGGCTTCCTCGCCCTGGGCATCACCCGCTCTCGCTGGGGTCCGCGGGGTGCTTAGGGCTTTATGGGCAGGAAGGAGGAGGCAGGTTAAGAAGATAAAGGACACCTGGTGTTTACCAGCCTTCAGAGCCAAGGGACAGTTTGCAGAGCGAAACCTCCACCTCCCTTTATCTCCAGCTAACTAAAGATAAAGCCCAACAGCCTAACCCCGCGCCGGGATCTTGGCAGCAGAAGGGCTCAGAGCCACTGAGGTGTTGAGCAAAACTCTTCCCACGGCCACCCAGCCCCATGGGCATCGCCCCAGGAGCTCCCCATTCACTCAACAGCTCTGCTCACCCGGAGCTGCCCCAGTTCAGCTCCCACAAGGCTCCAGCACAAACCAACAGCCGCTTGGTGCAGGGCCAGGGTGCCCTGAGGGACCCAACGCACCCACAAGCGCCTCAACAGCAGCTGGCAGCACTGGCACAGCCCCTGGCAGCTGCTCTCCTCCAGAAGCCAGAGGGAAGAGCCCACCTGCCTGCACAGAGAACAGACTGGTGGGGACTGGGGAAGGGGACTGAGCACCAGGCTTTGCAGGCTCAGATGGGGGTCCCGTCCCATCCCTCCAAGAGCCAGAGGGAAGAGCCCACCTGCCAGCACAGACCATCACACTCCAGGATCAGAGCAGCAGGGAGCCAGCACCAGGCTCTGCAGGTGAAAACAGGGGGTCCAGCCCCCACCCACTCCAGCTGATCGCTGAGGCTTTAACCAGCGAGGGGCCAGCCCACCGGCTCGCCCAGCTGAGGGCTCTCCACAGGACCCGCAGCCAGCAGTGGCTCCCACTGGTGAGGAGGAGCAGGGCCGGCACAGCTGGGTCCCATCGGGTGCCCACAGACCGAAGGGGTGGCCGCTGGGCTGGGGCGGGTGAGGATTCACAGCGGGACAACCCCAGCACAGTTCACCTGCAACTCCCCACCTCCCAGTGGGGTGCAGACTGGTTTCTGGTGCAGAATCGATCACAGAACCATTCAGGCTGGAAAAGACCCCCCAGGGATCAGCAAGTCCAACCATCAGNCATGGCTCATGTTCTGGTTTCTCAGATGAGCGGAGGAAGGATGGACAGAGGAAGGACAGACAGAAGGATGGACAGAGGGATGGACAGACAGAAGGATGGGCAGGGGA
>VXBP01002772.1:1437-19057 GCA_013400115.1 Rhinopomastus cyanomelas
AACCAGTTCCTAACCCACCTCACTGTCTGCTCTTCCATCCCACACTTCCTCAGCTTGCTCACTACAATTTCATGGGAGACAGTGTCCAAGGCCTTGCTAAGGTCAAGGTAGACCACATCCACTGGTTTCCCTGAATCTAACCATTCAGTTATTGCATTATAGAATGCTATCAGGTTAGTCAAGCAGGACTTCCCCTTCATCAATCCGTGCTGACTACTCCTGATAACCCTCTTCTCTTCCAAGTGCCTTGAGATGCCCTCCAGCAGGAGCTGCTCCATCATTTTTCCAGGGATGTAGGTGAGGCTGACTGGGAATGACAACATTGGGGTGGTAGATGCACTACTGGTACCAGGAGCAGGGTGTAATTTACTAGGTCCAACTGGGAATTGGGGTGGTCCCAGAAGCAGGAAAAAATGATTGTAAAAATATTAAGTCCAGAAGATGAATCTCAAATTAATCAACAAGTTTGGGCTGCCACTGGTAACAGAGGAAGCTTGAGGATACCCCCAGTTAAGATCTTGATAGAAGAGGAGACACGTCCCACATGAGTAAAGCAATACACCGTTTCAATAGAGGGAAGAAAAGGGCTCCAACCGGTAATTGAGGGGCTGGCTGCCAATGGAACACTCGAAACTTGTATGTCCCCCCACAATACCCCCATCCTACCTGTAAAGAAAACCGATGGGACACACAGATTGGTACAAGACCTGCAGGAAATAAATGAAAGAACTCTAGCCTGATTCCCTGTGGTACCAAATCCTTAAGACTTTATTGAATAAGGTCCCGCCAGAACATAATTGGTTTAGTGTAGTGGACCTAAAAGATGCATTTTGGGCCTGTCCTTTAGCAGAGGAAAGTCGGGACATTTTTGCCTTTGAATGGGAAGACCCTGATACTGGCCGAAAACAGCAGTTTAGATGGACCAAACTGCCCCAGGGATTTCCTGAATCCCCCAGTCTGTTCGGCCAGGCCCTGGAGGAGCTGTTACGTTCTTTCCCCACCCTCAAAAACACCCAAATTACCCAGTATGTGGATGACTTACTCATATCATAGGAAGAAAAAGAAGTGGTTAGGGAAGTAACAATAACTTATTAAATTTCTTGGGAGAAAAGGGACTGAGAGTCTCCAGAGGAAAGCTGCAATTTGTGGAGCCCAAAGTATGGTATCTAAGACATATAATAAGCCCAGGGAGTCGCAAATTGAATCAGGAAAGAATCGCAGGAATTGTATCTATTCTGCCCCCGACCACAAAAAGAGAAGTGAGAAAGTTGTTGGGCTTATTAGTGTACTGTAGACTATGGATTGAAGGATATACTCAGGAAGTCAAATTTTTTATATGAAAAACTGACGGGCAAAGGTAAGATAGAGTGGACACAAAATGACCAGGAGAAATTTGAACAGCTGAAAGGAAAACTGATAAAAGTTCTGATGTCAAGCTTACCCTCATTAGAGAAACCCTTTCATTTGTTTGTTAATGCAGAGGACGGCGTTGCTCACTGGACTCTAACTCAGGAATGGGGAGGGGTATGGAAACCAGTGGCATACTTATCCAAATTGCTAGATCCAGTCAGCAGAGGTTGGCCATTGTGTATCCAGGCAGCAGCTGCCACCTCAGTGCTAGGAGAGGAAAGCCAAAAACTAACATTTAGAGGAAAAATAACAGTCCACACCCCACATGCAGTGTGTACCATTTTAAACCAAAAGGCAGAGAAGTGCCTGTCAGACTCCAGGATGCTAAAACATGAAGCCATTTTATTGGACAATGAGGATCTAACATTAGTGACTGATAAAAATCAAAATCCAGCCCAATTTCTGTATGGAGAGCCACAAGAGGCACTGATACATGACTGTCTAGTAGTAATAAACCAGGGATTCTCAAGCTTTTTAAACAGGGGGCCTCTGACACTGTTGGGGGCCGGGCTATAGTTTGGAAAAAAAAGAACGAATTCCTGTGCACACTGAACATATTTTATTTGTAGCAGTGCGCAAAAAACAGGAAAAAGAATGCAATATTTAAAATTAAGAACAACTGTAACCAACAAAAACAAATAATATTTCAATATGTGCTTCCCACTGGTGCTGGCTGCTTTGTGCTGCCCGCCTTGTCCTGCCTGGGAACTGGAGGGAGGGAGGGAGAGACAGGGGAGCCACCCACCTCACTGATGTCGCTGCCCCCTTTCCTCAGCCCTGCCACGCAGTTGGCAGGAAGTCATCTGCGGCTGCTCAGTTTCCGCCCCCAATCCCTGGTGGGGGGAAGGGGGCAGGGAGGTTCTGTAAATACCGGCGGGCCACACTGGAGACCGTGGGGTGACGTATCCAGCCCGTGGGCCAGGGTTTGAGGACCCCTGTAATAAACTATCAGACAAAAGTTAGGGAGGACTTAACCGACCAAGCTTTATCAGAAGGAGAATACATATACATTGATGGGTCCTCTAGGTGTGTGCAAGGGAAAAGAATGTCAGGATATGCTACAGTAGACAGAAAAAACATGACAACTATTGAAAACAGTAAATTGCCAGCTAATTGGTCTGCCCAGAGTTGTGAACTGTATGCAATAAAGAGAGCTCTGGAGCTACTGGCCCATAAAGAACGGACCATTTACACAGACGCCATACATGCGTTTGGAGTAGTGCACACCTTTGGAAAGATCTGGGAAGAAAGAGGATTGTTAACATCTAAAGGAAAAGGCTATTCCCTAGTTTACCACATCTGAAGAACAGGAATTAACTAAAATAGGTGGAGTGAAGACTCCAGAAGAGAAGTGGGTGTTACCAGATGGACGACAAATACTGAATAAAACATTGTCGCAAAAGATATGAGAATTACACGAGGAAACCCACTGGGGAACACAAGCCATTTGTGACCATTTTCTGAAAAAGTCTGGATGTGTTGGGGTATTTGGAGTAGCTAAGCAAATTACTGACAGATGTCTAACTTGTCAAAAGGTAAATAGAAAGGCGATGAGACAACCCATCCATGGGAGACGGGAATTAGCCTTACGCCCCTTTCAAAGTGTACAAGTAGATTTTACAGAACTTCCACTAAACGATGGAGATTCTTGTCAGTGCTAATAGATCATCCTACACTCTGGGTAGAGGCGGTTCCAGTAACCAGGGCAACCGCTAATGTTCTGACAAAAACGTTGTTAGAACAAATTATCCCCAGGTTTGTGATAGTGCAAAGGATTGACTCGGACAGGGGAACCAACTTTACCTCCAAAATAATCACCCAAGTCACCCAAGCTCTAGGAATTCAGTGGGAATTACATACTCCATGGCAACCACAAAGCTCAGGGAGGGTCGAATGAATGAACCAAACTCTTAAAAAGGCTCTGACCAAACTAATGGTAGAAACCAAATTATCTTGGGTCAAATGTCTTCCCCTGGCGCTGCTCAGAATTGGAACTCAGCCTAGAACAGACCTGGGAGTCTCCCCTTACGAAATGATGTTCGGGCTGCCTTTCCTAGCTTCCCAGTGAGAAATGGCAACTTATGAAGGAGGGGAGGCCAGTGTTAGACAGTACGTAACACAAACAGCCCAGAACCTGGAACAACTGCGGAGTAAGGGACTACTTCCACAGACCAATCTACTGGATTTCAAGATCCATAACTCAAATTGGAGACCGGGTCCTCATAAAAAAATGGAAAGAACAATCATTAACTCCCCAATAGCAGGGTCCTTTTCAGGTACTCCTGATGACAGAATCAGCAATATAAACCCAAGAGAAGGGGTGAACCCACGCAAGCCGAATAAAAGGACCTGTGAAAAGACCAGAGGAGTGGAGTTTAACCTCGGCTCCAGGGGACACTTGACTCATCTTAAAATGTCAACTGAAGCGGTGATGTATGGGAAAGAAACTAGATGATAACCCAGAGACCAAGGGAATTTGGAACTTTTAGAGTAAATTATTGGTAAAAGCCAGGCAAAAATTCGGGAAAAGCCTGACACTCCCCCCTGGGGAGAAACCAGCCTGCCATAGAGTGGGGGAGCCGGATTGTATTCCTAGCACCTGTGATATACCCTGTCTGATATATCCCTGTGCATGACACAGTAGTTCACCAAAGTGAAAGGAAAGCGTTCAAAGGGTCAACAGAAGTGATATTGCCATCTGACCCAGAGAAATCCCTTTTGTGAAATAAATTTAATTATTAGAGCCTAAATATCAGAAACAAAAATCATAACACTGATTCATGAATAGAAATTACAAATACCCATTCTCCGGGAGGCCCCTAAAGACAGGGGGTGAAAGCAATCTCCATATGTAAAGGAGTATTTGCCGGAGAGATCTCTTCTGACTGTGGCAAGGAGACAGTAACCCCTACAGGGTGAAGGGCAAGACCAGATTGACCTCTATATCTGCTGCCAAGAACCTCTTTTCTCAGCTGTTGGAGGCACCCCAACAGGCATGAGGGGTGGGAGTATGTGTCATACCGGACCTCCACTCCTGGTGGTATTATTGACAATACCCATAATAACTGCAGATGAACTCACTAAATGCTATCAGTCAAGCTACTGGAATAAGCAAAGGTCTTATACTGTGGTGATACACTCCCATGTTAATAAAGTGTGTCATGATCAAAGGCAACTAAAAACCTGTAAAAGCCACAATCAGGAATTCTGGGAAGGGGAAAATCTGGGAATTGGCGGAATAGGATTGGGATTAAAATGCCCTAAAGGGGAAAAGTGGCTGTGTTTTACCAAGGCTGGGCATGGGGATATATCAGATGGAGGTGGAGCACAGGCTATGGTTAAGAAAGAGATGGTAAAAAATAGGACAGAACATATCAAACAAATGACAATACGAAAACCTGGCAGAAAACTCTATGCAAATATTAGAGAAAAATTACAAAAGGAACTACTGGGGAAGAATTTATTTGTCGATTCAGGAGAAAGAATCAGCAAGGGGTTAAATGTTACAAACTGCTGGGTTTGTGGGGGCCCTTTAATGGCAGAAGAATGGCCCTGGAAAGGGAGCAGTCTGGGACCAAAAGAACTTCTCCAATGGAACTGTACTAGCAGTACACGGGAAGAGCGGTCTGAGGGGTGCATCTTACGTTCATATACCATTGGGTAGGAATGTTTAAAAAGAGAGGGTTGAGGCTTTAAAAGGAGAGTAGGACATTCCCCTTGTGAAAGCAGTAAAATTAGTAACGGAACTTCCACCTGGTGGTACTCTGCAAAACTGAAGTGGGATAGAAAGAATAAAACAGGTAAATGCAAAATTAACAACAGAACAAAGCTCTTTAACTGCAGCAAAGAGGTTCAAAATCCCTATGAAAGTATCCCAGAAATATCACAATTCTGGAACAACTTAATTAGCACACAAGCAGGATTTGGGAAGGGTCCTGACAGGCTATTTTGGATATGCAGAAAGAGGGCGTACTCAGAATTATCCTGATTGGAGAGGTAGTTGTACTCTGGGTATTATCCAACCAGGGCTTTTCCCGTTACCCTGATCCCAAGGGGATGAATTTGGAATACCACTATATGAATCTTTAAAAAGAAGCAAAAGAAATGTTACTGGAGGACCCCAAAAATGGGGAAAAGATGAATGGCCTCCAGAGCAAATAATCCACGTACACGGACTGGCCACTTGGGCTCAAGGTGGCAGCTGGGGATATTGCACCCCTATCTAGATGTTAAATCGCACTATCCGCTTGCAGGCAACAGTGGAAATAATAACCAATAAAACTGCTCGAGCAATTGAGTTATTATCCAAACAACAAAAACAAATGAGAGCTGCCTTTTACCAAAACCAGTTAGCACTGGAGTACTTACTGGCCGAGGAATGGGGTGTCTGTGGAAAGTGGAACACTTCAGACTGTTGTTTATAAATCGATGACAATGGTGATGCTGTATTAGAAACAACCAAGGAAATTCTGAAAATAGTGCATGTGCCAGTCCAAAAGTGGGAATCTATGTTAAATAACAGTTGGTGGGATAATATTTTTGAGGCAACCTGGTGGAAAAGGGTAGGTTTTTCCCTCTTGTGTTCCATTACTGGTCTGTTATTCTCACCCTGTTTAATCCCTTACCTTATACGATTGATTACCACTGTTGTCCAGGGCACCCAAGTAGTTACCATGCCAATAAATCCAAAGTTATCAGTCTCAGAGTCTCCTCAAAAAGTAATGGTGTTAAAAAAATTTAAAACCACCCCTCTGAATCTAGATGAGGCACCATTAATTATTGAAAAGAACAAGTGGATTAAACAAGGGACAAGTTGTGGCTCAAGAGGGAGAATTGTAAAAAATATTGAGCGGTGGTATCTGCCAAATTGGCTTTTTGCCACAACAGGATGCAGGGTAACCTTCAACCTCTAAGAAGAAACCAGACATCCATCAATCAGGAGGCGACATATATGGCTTTGATAACCTTTGACTTCCACGGACGGACCAGACACCCATAAATTTGAGAGGTGTAGGAGGCTAGAGAAGGCTATACTTCAAAGGTGTAAATCAGCGAACCAGGATGGAAGATACGTGACAGAGGGATGAAGACCACCGACAACCACCAGAGAATCCTAAATGACCACATATAGAAATTATACCATGCATGCTAATTGTTTTAGAAACTAATGACTATGTATGAACCTAAGGCAATGCTACCTATACAGAGAGCTCACAAAGAACCATTGGTGTGCCTCTGACCTGAGTCCAGCACCCAGCGCTGTACTTTTGCTTTATTGATTTTGTCCTTACAATAAAATTAATGCCATTTCTTTTTTAATTACTTGGCTTTTATTACAGATTCAATGGGTGGACTATTCAATTCGATAAAAAACTAGCTGGATGGTCGCATCCAGAGAGTGATGGTCAATGGGTCGATGTCTAGATAGAGGAAGGTGACAAGCAATGTCCCACGGGGCCTGTACTGGAACCAGTGTTGTTCAGTATATTCGTAAATGACATTGACAGAGGCACTGAGTGCATCCTCAGCAAGTTTGCAGAAGATACCACACTGGGGGGTGCAGTTGCTATGCCTGAGGGACGGGGTGCCATCCAGATGGACCTGGATAGACTGGAGAGGTGGGCCCAGATGAACCTGGTGAGTTTCAACCAGGCCAAGTGAGAGTCATGCATCTGGGTTGGGGTAACTGGCATTATCAGTACTGGCTGGGATAGGATCTACTGGAAAGCAGTCCTGTGGAATGGGACTTGAGGGTGCTGGTGGATGAAGAACCGGACACTAGCCATCATTGTGCAATCACAGCCCAAAAGGTAAATCACATTCTGGGCTCTATCAAAAGAACTGTGGCCAGCAGATCAAGAGAGGTGATCCTTCCCATCTTCTTTGCCTTTGTCAGACCTCACCTGAAGCATTGTGTCCAGTTCTTGAGCCTCCAGCACAAGAAGGATGTAGACATACTGACGTAGCACATGCAGAGGAGGGCCACTAACGTGATCAGGGGAATGGAGCATAGGATCATAGGATGTTAGGGGTTGGAAGGGACCCAAGAGATCATCAAGTCCAACCCCCCATATGAGGACAGGCTTACAGAGTTGGGGCTGTTCAACCTGGAGAAAAGGTGGCTCTGGAGGACCTGTGATTCCGTGACCTTCTTTTGATCTTCCAGTACCTGAGGGGGACCTACATGAAGGCAGAGGAAGGTCTTTTCAAGAGGGTTTGTATGGACAGGACAAGGAGCAATGGGTTCAAGCTGGGAAAGGATAGATTTAGGCTAGATATTAGAAAAAGGTTCTTCAGTGTGAGGGTGGCTAATCACTGGAATGGGCTGCCCAGGGAGGTGGTGGGGGTCTTATTCTTGGAGTCATTGAAGGTTCAGGCTTAATGAGGCTCTGAGCAGCCTGACCTAGGTAGAATTGTCCCTGTGTAAGGAGGTTGGACTAGATGACCTCTAGAGGTGCCTTCCAGGCTAGAAAATTCTAAATTCCAAATTCTAAACTACAGGGGAAAAAAGAAATTTTACACATCAAAGCACCTGCACACAGAGCCCTGCAAGCATTAAGCAGATCAAAAGTACATCACGCTTTTACATGTCCTCCTGCACTTTACAGTTCACTCCACGAGTCTTCGTTCAATGTAAACACATTTTAACTGAAATCATAACATTTTGGGTCAATAATTCCATGTTACATTGTGAATAGCTGTATTTGCTAAAAATATAAACTATGCAATTGCTGTCAAGAAGGAGCAGTAAGCCCTTCCCAGTTTTAAGAAAACAGGCCACAAACAACAGGAAAGTCACACAGCAACATACTAGAAAAGCTGGTAAGAGGATCAGCACTGAACACTTTCCCACTTGAAAAGAAATCACTCCGCAATACAAGAAAAACAAAAATGCCCTTGCTTAATGCAGTTTTCACTCTTAGGTGGGTCCTATTAGCCTGAGTCTCTCACACAAGACTGATCTGCCTCTACAACTCATCACACACTTAATGGATTCCAAAAGGTTTCTCCACACCAGCTAAACAGCACTCTCTTGTTTCGAACGGCCTGCTGGTTTCAGCTTGTGTCCCCCAGCTTCTGATGAACTCACTGCTTTGAACAAATTTCCAGAGAGCAGAACCCAATGTCAGTCTTCTGCCAGCAGGCTGACATGGGTTACACAGCATTGCCCCATAGATCTACTACTCAATCCAGGCAGAAAACCCAAGAGAGATTTGATGCTACTGGAATAGTTAACATTTACGTAATATTTTAGAACAGGTATGGCAATATAGCAGCACCAATTCATCTGACTTCACCACATGTGTCAAGCACAACATTCTGTATTTTTGACAGCTAAAAAGAGACAGAGAGGCTTGTTTTGCACGGAAGGGCAAACGAGCAGCCAGCAAAAGACTGCCCTTGTGAAATGCCTTGACCTCAGTTTTGCCCACTGCTCACTCCTCAGTGTGCAGATAAAGGCTGCACTTGCAAGACATAAGGTCAAGCACATTCATTTTGATACGGCCACACTAAAATTCAGACCCTGGTATAGAATATCCCTGCAGAAGTCCTTCCACCCTGATGTCACTGTTAAAGCTCTTTCGATGTTATAAAATAAATCCCAATGCTTTCTAAAGCGTGTTAATGCTGACCCCACCCACAGCTGTACAAGAGTTCTAACACTCCAGCAGTATCATACTAGAGAGCTCTACTATCATGCTGTGCGTAACGATAAACCTGAGGTGCGCACGCAGCGGTCACTGCAGGTTTAGTATGGACCTAAAAATATTTTAGTAGAGTTTTCGCTTTAATACATAATGCATATATAAGGCACAGCGACACTAGCTGTGGCTGCTGTCGTGTCCAGGGGACACCACAGAGCAATTCAGCAACACCAGCAGACCCACTCGGGTGCAAACAAGACATTTTTAATTTTCTCTGCAGATTAGATAGTGGGGCTGAATAACCTCATGAAATTCCTTCCCTGCATGCAATTACAAACTTAAACAAAGGGGGGAAAAAAAGGAAAATATACTCATTTAGAGCTACAAGTAGGTGAGCTTTGACATTCATCTGTTTACACTTACTATCATCATAACCACAAAAGCACAATTTGGAATCAGAGAATTAAAAAAAAAAAAGGGGGGGGGTAGCTCCTAAATCCTGTCAGGTGGTGCTTGTAGCAATTACCAGGACATGTATACATGTATACTCCATCTTTGCAACCTCCTTCCTGGCAACCACTCCAAGGGAGAAGAGTTTGTGTTCTTTTCCCCACAACTGCAGCAACTGAGGTGCCACAAATAAGAACCAGCTTCTTCCAGGCACACAAGAAAAGGATGATGTGTTCGGAGCCCAGTCGCGCAGGGATAAGCTTCCACCCCACAAACTCTATGACCCAGTCTTCTGTTTAATTCCGTCTCCAGCCAAGAGCAAAACTCATACTGATTTTTAGCAGAGACGTGGCAGAGATTGCAACAGCTGGGCTGCAGGAACAAGGCCTCTTTCAGCAGAGCAGAACAGGCTCTGCCACTGCCACCACCAGCCCTTTCGAGGTCCCAGGACTGCCACCACAGTCCTCTGCCCCCAGCTGCCACTTAAGAGTGGAGAGGGTGAAGGGAAGAGCAGAACCATCACAAGTTATGTTGTGAAATATTACAAAAGTGTCACGGCAAAAGGAATAAAACAGGGGCCAGAGTTGTTTAAATGCTAACATTGGAGATGAAACTGCAAATCTTGTTTTTCCCACTTCCATAAAAAGCTTCATATTTATAGCAGCCGCTTATAGAAAAAAATTGGCCTTCAGAGTTATGCATCAGGGATGACAAATCACAGTTTCAGAAAGAGCAAGGACTAATTTGTACATAACAGTGATTAAATTAGCCTATTGGAGTAGATTAAGTCGATTTTGTTCATAAATCTCCCATCAATTTTGTCTGTGGCTTTATTCCCTCTCTTAATAAAATCTCAAATGCTCAGCACCAAAGTTTCCCTTGCAGACAAAATCTGCCGGATCAGTGTCACAAATACCGTTGAAGCAATACAAAACCAAATGAAAAAGCAGAAGAAAACTCACACCTGCATATAAAACCATGGATTAATAAAGCTCAGATAAAAGAATGGCTTCTACACGTGCACTCTTCCTGCAGGCAGCAGATGCCGAGCCAGACTACTGCAGCCATTTCTAAACTTGGGGCACTCATTAAGCAAGGAAGGTCTCAGCATTGTTCCACTCACTTTCTGCAAGATGCACGGCCCTGGTGTCAGTATAAAGCTTCACCGTAGCATCTGTAGAGTCAGGGATTCCACTGAACAGCCGTTTCGGAAGACACCAGGTGAAGAATTTACCACTTTCAGGTAAACAGTGGCTGGTTTCCATTCATGCTGCAACATGCAGGAAGCTAAGACATGAGAAACAGGTGAGATGATGGAGAAACGAGCAGGAAGAAAATCTCTCCCTTCTGACATGAGACATGTTTTAGTCTCTCTAGATCTCCTTTCTCTTGCACCTCAACTCTCAGTACATTTTGTCATTTTTAAGAACAGCCTTTCACTTAAATGTACTTAGTTCCACACAGACATCATAGCAGGACAAACTGTTTCACAAGGCATGAACCACTCATCCAAATAAGCAAATGTGGTGACTTGTTAATGTGCCCTTTATTTTTTCTAAAGTTCCTTCTCATATTTGTTAATTTCTTCAACACATATTTTTTTACTTTTACCTCATCTGAAAGTAACAGCATAGATTTGGGTGTAAAAACAGCTACAACCAGTAAATTAAAAAAAAAAAAAAGGTGTTTAGCAGTTTGGTTATAATTTTCAGATCCCTCCTTGAATACATAAAAGGTTTTCCCAAACATTTTACTTGTGAGTGTATTGTAATCTGCATGGTGATGAGCAATTAACACTTTTTGGATCTGGAAAGAATATTGTTTGCTACATCACTTTATGTCGTTAGATCAACTGTTTACTTTTTGAACTATTGCAAATTCTCAAAAATAAATTCACAATTTTTACATACCTCCTTCTAATGTTCAGTAGAGGAGGAATGAAAAGGTTCAGATTTTTAATAGCACCGCCGAAAAAAACCCACCTGTCAGTATCACTTCACTAGCCTTTACTCAAATTCTAAACTAAGCGAATATGCAACTCTAATGCTAAAATAAGAAATTCCTTACCACACTGCAAGCTTTTTATACCTTCAGCATGTAAAATGATGCTCCCAGTGGTATTTGAATTAACAGTTTAAAACCAAGTCCATAGCAGTAAAGATTCTTTGCTTGCCTAGCCACAATATCCAGAATTTCCTCAGCCGTCCACAAATGCATTGCTTTCCTGTCGGGGAATTAAACCTTCAGTAATAAAATCCACCAGCTGCTTCTTGCTAATCTCTGTATTTAGGACACTTTGTACTATTGACAGCAACTCTGCGTTTCACTAAAGCAGCCTAGTAACAATTCATGAAACCATTCTGAGGAGCAATGAGGGTAGATGCATACTCGTAAAGGGTTAACACTGTCTCCTCTTCCTCCAAGAAAATATACTCACAAGAAAAAAGACAAAGAAAATCACTAGCCTTCCAACTCCTGAATTTTTGCTTCAATTCCCAAGAGTAACTTCATGTACAAACTCAATATGTGGGAAAAATAATCCGTGGTGACCAACTTGCAGAGGACTGTGGAACACAAGCTTCTGCTGGAGATCTGCTGTAGTCCTTTCTGCCACAGACCTCAGCGGTCATGCACAACAAAAGCAGAACCATGTCCTTTCCAAGCATTCCTGAAAACCTCAGTGTTTAAAAGCAATGATCACTTCTTCCCTCCCAGATTAAAGCTCAACAACCCCTTTTTTTAAAAAAAGAAGAAGAAAGAGATGTACAATTACAAACATGCAGTAACTTACAGTCACTTTTTAGTCTCCAAGGCATGCAAATCCTTCACATGGCCCTAAGACCTCCTCTGGATATTGTCACCAGCTCTGCCAGGAGACACAATCCATTTATTTTAAGACCCAAAGATTGCTGTTATAATCCACAAGTCTACGTTCAGTTCAAGGAGGCATTTGTAAAGCCAACTCCCATCAGCAGAGCTTCCTCTTTATGAGGAATCTTAGTATATGAAGATGAAGTGATGAACAATCGTTCACTAAAGAACTCCCTCATTAACTACAAAATTAACAATCCTAGAATGGTCTTACACTAGATTCACTATTTCAGCATCATCATTCCTTCCTGAAGGAGCAGCAGATCTCCTAAGAGCCACCAGCATATAATGTTAGCTCTGTACTTAGCTCTCCTTATTACCAAACATTGTATGGAGGGTGTTTATAATTACCAAATACCTCCCACAATGGCACTTTTAAAGAAATTATAATTTTACTTAATTTAATCGTTATTTAATTTTAATTATTTTGATGTTATAAATTATGTATTTTTAAATTACAATTTTAAGAACATTATAAAAACAATCTTATTCTCCTCTCCGAAATGCAATCTGTATTTTGGAAGTGACAAGACTGAGCTATTGTCCTCTGCTTGCTCTGAGCACGCTCACAGCCAGAAGGTTAGTACCTGGCATATACATGGGGTCTAAGGGAACTGCTCCCAGACAACTCTGGAAACATCTGGGGACCAACAGGTCTTCAGGTGCATTGCTGCTGTAGCTCATGGGGAGCTGGGTCTCTTTAGCTTGGAGAAGAGGAGACTGAGGGATGACCTCATTAATGTTTATAAATATTTGAAGGGTGGGTGTCAGGAGGATGGAGCCAGGCTCTTCTCAATGTCATCTAGTGATAGGATGAGGGGCAGTGGGTGTAAGCTGGAACATAGGAGGTTCCACATAAACATGAGAAGGAACTTCTCACAAGCTCCCCAGGGAGGTTGTGGAGTCTCCCTCACTGGAGATGTTTAAGACCCACCTGGTGTGTCCCTGTGTGACTTGGTCTAGGTGATGCTGCTGTGGCAGGGGTATTGGACTAGATGATCTTTCAAGGTCCCTTCCAATCCCTCATGATTCTATTGTCCTCCTTTAGTTCCTCAAATCCCCTAAGATGCCCATCTTGTTCCTGCTAGGCCGGAGCAGCATTCAGCAATCACTGCTGCAAGATGCTAGCATAAGCACAAATTTCCATTTATAGCTGCGTACCAAGAAGTTTTTTTCTCCTGTTGAGAGAAACGCTGTGTGCTCAGTGTGATTACCATCCATCTGCGCATGTATCTGCTAGAAAACCTATTTCCTCTGACAGAGGGCTGTATTTATTTAGCTGTAGTACAGCTGCTCCAGAGCCACTTGGAGTCTGAAAGCAGGTTTTTCCGGGGCTGTTTGCCAATGACAGGCATCAGCTGCTGAGCACCAACCCCAGTGATAGCCAGAAGAAACAGGATCTCTCAAAGTGTTAGTGTCCACCCGGCAGCTGAACTCACTGGTCTCCAGGCATGAAGCACAGGCTGCCTCAAACCCAAGCAGATGGCAGCTCCGGCTGCTCTTTCAGGCAGCCTGCCATGCCAGGACCTGTGGCTGCTGTCATGTTCAGCCCTTCATCCATTAATTTAGGGTCTCCCCAGGCCCAGACAGAGGATGCAATAGTTTGCAGCCCAATCAGGGAGTCCTGCACCCTGCCCAGCAAGGCATCCTGTGATACACTGGTCTTGGATAAGGATTTTTCATCTTTTTTTCCTTTAACATACAGCCCCTTCTGCTGTTTATACTATTTTTTCTGCATTTCCATGAGCAATTCAACTTCTGCATTACAAGAAGGTCCTAAAATGACAAATTAGATTAAAAAGACCCTAGCTACATTATATTTATTTTTAAATAAAACCGATTAATTTGCTTTCAAGAATTTATTCCAAGAAATACATTAAGAACATGAGTTTTTTCACCTCCAGAAATTCAGTGTTTGAGAACTTTGCTAGATATCAACCAACTATTAAGCAACATGAAAAAAAACATGTTTAACAAACACAGAGTTTGTAATTGTTGTATTTGAGATAATCCACAAAAGGAAGGGAAAAACATTTCATCTAGAAATATTTGCATTTTTACAAGCTATTCTGATGGAAGAAGCCTTTATTCTTAAAACTAGAAATCTAAAATCTAACCTAAAATGCTAGGCAAATGAGTAAATTATGGGTTTATGAAAATTACATTGAAAATTAGCACTGAGGGTTCTGAAACAAATGTGCATCTAATGTACATTTCAGAACAACAAAATTCAAAAATATATTAGTATCCCTGCATTCAATTAAGATATAGGACCAAAGACCATTTTTTCCAGCAATTGTATTTAATTATAGTAAGGGACTGCTGCTTAACAGACAAGCTGACAGTTGACTCTGATCCAGACACACGAGTTTTCCAGATCTTCCTTATTAAAAAAAAACAACAAACCAAAAAAACACCTCTATAAAACAAAAAATATGGGGGAGTCATCACCTCTAAAGCAAAATGGTCTCTATTAGGCTAGTCGGCACATCCAGTCTGAACCTTTGCTTTATTTCTTCATCTGTCGGCATTTTCAGATTTTTTTTTGTTGTCGTACACAAAGAAAATCAAACGAGTGGTTCTTTCCCTTCAAAGCGATCCCTAAGCCACCTGTTCCCAACATTCAGCAGTCGTAAGAAATCCTGTAAAGCTGGTGTGAGGCTACAAGTAAATTGTAAGAATGAATAAAGGGATGTGGAATGATTAAGAGTCATGAACATGCCTTTAACTTCTCCATAAGAAAACTGTAAGGCATGCCAAGTAAAAATGGTTAAAACCTTTCCCCCAAAATTAAGTCATTTTGAATTAAACCAAAAATGTAGTTGAGAATTTCTGACAGTGTGGGAGCACATACTATTGAAAGCCAGAAGAAAACCAACATTTTTTCAGAATAAACGTTTTAGTTACTCCACACCATCTTGTACCAGCTCTCCAAACCGAGACTGTAGTAGCGCCTGCACAAGGAACACACTACAGCAAGTTCTTACTTTCAAAGTGGCACCGGTCTTACGCAAATCAGTCACATGCAGAAAACTTACAAGAGGAAGGGCAAAGTTTCCACAAGACTTTGCAGTTGTTCCTGCCGGGTTTTGATCCTGCTTGCTGTCTCTCTCTAACCACAGGGTAAAAAGCAGTATCAGTGACATGCAAAATACAGCTGTGCTTTCATACATACATATGACCTCTCTCAGCTCCTCATTTTGCAATCTAGTGTTCCCTGTGAGCAACACAGCTCTGCCTTTTCCACGTTGCAGCACTTTGTACTCAGGACCAACTCAGAATCCCTCTACAGCTATTTGCAATAAAGGTTATAATAGGATACAAACAAGTAATCTACTGCCAGAGGGTTTTTTTTCCATCAAAAAACCCCCTCATATTTGTCAAATTTGTTGTTCATGCATTAAGCAACTTCATGCTGACAGAGCATTAGGATTTCATTAAACCATAATAAGACTACGCGAGATTTTTCAACAGGAAAATAAAGAGTTGCAATTTCCATTACAGTTGCTATAAAGAAATGGCAGCAAGTAACTTGACAAGATTCACTGTGTCCTAAGTCCAAAGTCATTACACTTTCATGACACCTTTCCCCTTCAGACAGGTCACTATGTCCTGCCAGTTCATGAGCTCCCAAAAATAAACTAGTTGAGTCACTAAAGATGGGAATACACTTTCACATTCCCTCCATGCGTCCGAACTGTATGGCTCAGCTGATTGCTTGTAAACAGACAGGCATTCTACACTTCACTTTGAGCACTTTCCCAAGCAAGTTCTGTCACAGTAACTCAGTTATAGCTGTCACTAAACACCGAGTAGCCTTCCACCACCAAACTGTACTTTTCTGTCACAGATCAAGTCACTCAAAAAGAACTGTTGTCTTAAAATACATCTTAGCACAGAGCAAAGCTGAGTGTTCTGTTCATCTGCACAATGAAAAACATAGAGCAGCTAACAGATGTGTAACCACAATGGGAAAATGCCCTGGAACCCATACTCCAAGGGAGGAAGTTGATAGACCACTTTGTTTCCTTCCACCTTTGACCTTTTTGATGACACTGACAAAGCTACTCAATTGAGAAACAGAAAAGCCTGAAACAACTGCATTAACAGCTAGGCTGAAATTATTACCTACATGCATCAAATTGCAGGTAATAATTTTGTTCGCTGACAACCTCATTTAAAACTGAGTAGCCCCAGCAGGGAAACTGCTCCACACAGAATCTGGTGCCTCATTCCTATAGTGACATCCAAAACCCTCATCAGTTCCATGGCTCTGTAGCTGGTACAAATATGAAGAGATGAAGCATCTTGGGGAGAATCAGAAGACATAAAAACAATGGCCAAAGGATGCATCACATAGCCAAACATCTGTCTGCATCTGAATGAAAAAAGCTGCTACTCGACCTAAAGAGTAAGTGTCTCTTGTCTGCTGGACATCCACAGCTGGTGTCAATCACTATTTCTGATCAAAAAAGCCAGCTCCTTCCAAACAGGAGGTGTGCAAGGGTGTGATCTCCTGTACAAAGCCTGCTGACAGCACTCACTCAGCCATGGATACGCAGAGACTCCCACATCACACCCTTCCCCCCAGGGGAGAGGGAAATTCTCTATTCCCACTCCGGATGTTGTGCCACTACTTGTTAGGTCAGAGTAGGGTTCTGTATCTTCTTTGCTGAAGGCAACTGCCTTACCTTAAAACAAACACAATCACAAGTCACAACATAAATCACTTGTCAGCAACGAGACTGCAAGAAAGGGAGAAGCATGGAAACAGTAAAAATCATAGAATCACTATGGATTGGAAGGGACCTCGAAAGATCATCTAGTCCAATCCGCCTGCAACAGCAGGATCACCTAAACCAAGTCACACAGGAACCTGTCCAGTCGGGTCTTGAACATCTCCAGTGAGGGAGACTCCACAACCCCCCTGGGCAACCTGTTCCACTGCTCCGTCACCCTCACCGTGAAGTAGTTCCTTCTCAGGTTGATGTGGAACCTCCTATGTTCCAGCTTACAACCATTGCCCCTTGTCCTATCACTAGATGACACTGAGAACAGCCCAGCTCCATCCGCCCGACACCCACCCCTCAAATGTTTGTAGACATTAATGAGGTCACCCCTCAGTCTCCTCCAAGCTAAAGAGACCCAGCTCCCTCAACCTCTCCTCAGAAGGGAGGTGCTCCACCTCTCTTATCATCTTCGTTGCCCTACGCTGAACTCTCTCCAGAAGCTCCACATCCCTC
>VXBP01002772.1:19630-33287 GCA_013400115.1 Rhinopomastus cyanomelas
GGTGCATCCCATCTGGGCCCATAGATTTGTGCACATCCAGTTCGATCAACTTATCCCTAACCCAATCCTCATCAACCAAGGCAGGCTCACCTGTTGCCTCAACCTCCTCTTCAGTCTGGGGTCTAATGCAAAGACAACCCCTAGAAGTATAGACAGAGGCAACTAAAGTGTTGAGTATCTCTGCCTTCTCTGCATCCTCTGTCTCCAGGGCACCCACCTCATTCAGCAGGGGGCCTATGTTGCTTCTAGTTTTACTTTCACCTGCTATATATTTGAAGAAGCCCTTTGTGTTGCCCTTGACCTCTCTTGCAAGGTTTAATTCCAAGGAGGCCTTGGCCTTTCTAGTTGCATCCCTACATTCCCTCACCAGAGCCTTATAATCACCCCAAGTGGCTACCCCCTCCTTCCATGACCTGTAGGCTTCTTCCTCTTCAGTTTGCCCAGTAGTTCCCTGGTTAACCACGCGGGTCTCTTGGCTCCCTTCATTGACTTATTCCTTGTTGGGATACTCATTTCTTGTGCTGCAAGAAAGTTCGAATAGATTTCTATTCAAACTTCTGACAATTAACTACAGGATATCAGAGACTGTGTTTCTCAAATTATCTTTCTGACAATTAGCTGAGTAGCAAGGTAACCACTTCGAAAATTGTGTTTTCTTGTTTGCTTGGCTCACTGACACCAACATTTACAGTTTGAGATCAAAGCATGCGCGTAGCTTAAATACCAAGATCTTTCATGAAGGAAGCATTCTGAACTTCAGAGTTTAAGTATCTTTCTACCTCAACACATTTGTTCTAATTTTGTGCATGCATGAGAATGTTTGTTTGGAGTTGCCGTTGAAAAAGCAGTTTTCCCCTTTCATCTAAAACATTTTCCAAAAACATCATCAGTAACTTCACAGAGAAACTGAATGGCTCAGTGTCACTCAGCTATACAGTCAGCATAAAACCAGCAGGATCCTGCCAACATGGCTGCTCTAGCATCGGCTCCAAGTACCACATACACTGTCCCTTTAACTAAAAATCCAAGTGCCCATGGCCACGCAATTGATGCTGACAAGTATTTGGGCCACTGCCTTTGGTTTCATACCTGCCTAATGATACCTCTGACAAAGGTGCCTTGTGGAGAACTCCATAAACTCATTGAAAAGCTGCTGTGCAACCTCAAGTCCAGTGAAAGGTCTCTACCCTGGCTCTGTCACCATTTTGTTAGAGAGATGTTTTGCTACTCTACAACTGGTATGCCCAAGTTTCTTTAGTCTCCTGTGCTTTACGGTTTAGCAAATAGATGTTTGTGTCGTTCTTAGACAAAACACACATCTTGGCACGTGCGTGCAGAGGCCAGGTCAGGTTAAAATGCCAGGAGACACTACCTGAATCTCCCACTGTAAAATTTGTATCAATAATTATTGCAGAGGTCTTCCAGCCCTAGAGAAAAACTTCACAAATCAAGGCTTCAAATGTGCATTTTATGCCTTTTCCATATTTTCATTTGCTCTGTAAAGGTAGCCTAGCTATATTTATTTCTATTGCAAATGAAAAGCCTTGTTATGTATTTTAAAGAAAAAAACATCAGTGTTGGGCTTCAATGATGCTTGCTGCAAGGCAGCCCATTGCTCACAGTTAATGACTGTGAAAACTTATGATGTCAGTTTTTAGTATCTCAATACTTTGGCCGTACAGTCTCTGCATCTCAAACTCTAAATTACTTAGTATAAGAAGTTACACATTCTTCTTTCTGCACTAAGGTTAAAAAAAATCCCATTTTTATTACAGACTGATTTTTTTTTTCTACAGGAAAAGTTATGGTGCTTTTTTCTATAGAAATTAAGTGGTAATAGCAAAATAAGCTAGCCAGTACTAGAACTAAAATATTTCACTTTTGCCAGAGAATGAAAAGCTTTTAAAACAACACCAAAAAAGGAGTCAAAGTAGTTCTCATAGAAAGAATATCTTAAATATATCTTAAATATATTTTTCTTGGTTTTATACGTACTCAAATAAAGACCAGTTCAATACTGAAATTAAGTCAGAAAAAAAATTAAGCCCATAATCAAATGCAATGTTTTGCACAACTCTTTACTTGCAATAGCACCCCTCATGTACAAAAGACTTTCCAAATATTCAAGGAGGGCAGCTTAAACTCATAATAATAATTCCCAATGGTACAGTAATACTTGGTAATTCCTAGTTTTCATTTATAGCCCAATTTGTTTGCTTTTCCCCAGGCATGTCCACAGCCCTTCACACACCTTCACTGAAACAGACCATTGTAGAAAGACTACATCATTTACTCAATATATACACTTGAAAAAAAAAAATTCTAAAAATTTTAGAACAGAAACAATACTAATACATTTATAGTTTTAATAATAAATACTATTAATTTTCCAAATACTTAACATCTCATACAGGATAACATCTAGAGTTTGTAAAAAAATTCTAAGAGGATAATTCATATTTCCTAAGTCATTAAATCAAACGAAACCATAATGGTAGCAAGATTTCCCTACAGTTTCACATATATCAGTTACCACTGGAATCTTGTAAGGCATTTACAGGTCTCTTTCCTCTCCCACTACATTGCTGGAATTTTGTTCTCAAACAACATAAAGGAGAATTCAAAATAGCTAAATACTTTGCTAAATTCTTCTCCACCCAAGTGGAGTAATTTCCCACACATCGCAAAGTTTCCTTTTGGGAAGTGCTCTGAAAGAATGAACAATATATTGTGTAGGAAGAAATAAAACTTGAAAATAAAACTGTTTAATGGCAAATGACCTAGTAAAATCCCAAGTGTGTTTCGAATGTACTGCACTTTTTACTTTTCAACGTGTCTAAAGACAACTCACCAGGAACAAGATTCTCAACAGTTAAGGATATTATGAAACTGCAATGGTTAACCTGCATTACTACAGAACTGAAGAATAATGCAATTTATGACAGATTACCAAGAGATGCAGGAGTCCCAAAGAAGGCACTCTAAGAATCAAAAGTGTACGTGAACGTTGCAGATAAGGCTGCATATAAGCAGACACGACTAGGCCAAGTTTGAAATCACGTAACATTCTCAAGCAACACGGGGTCCAAACAGAAATGTACTTTTACCCCATGCACTCGGCCATAACAAGGTGAGTCAGAGACTATTTGGACTCCTGGAACTAGTCTGAACTTCAGACTTCGACACAGACAAGATGACAACAAATCTACCAGCAGACCTCCCGTCCAACAGCCTGAAGCTTTAGAGAACAGATTCTACAGATTACGTATGCTGAAGAGATGAGTAGCAGGAAATCAATGACACGACACTCTACCACAATCAGAATGCAAGCCAAAAGAGAATTCAGAGTCTTCTCAGAAACACCCTTGATAAAAAGATGACACCTGCAGTCACAATTCACACATGCTTCCATCACTATACCTCTGGAAATACCAACAGCAACCCTGCTTAATCAATAAATAAAATCCCCTAAATTTAGGATTATATTCAAGCTTGAAATAATAGTACAGTCAAAGAAACTACCAATCAAACCAAATATTTGTTATCAGGGAAAACAAGTTATAAAATTAGAAACTTAAGTGTGTATATACAGAAATACATGTACATGTTTGATTTGTCTCCCCAAAAGAAATGACAAAAGGATATGCCAATATGGCACTGTTATTAGTAAGCTATGATGGGGAAAGCCAAGAAACTCACAATGAATTTTCAAGTGAGAAGATAATACAGCGCAAAGAAGAAACAGGAGTAGCGAGTACATCCAACTCCCAGTCTCATTGCATCCCAACACTATGCACATAGTAAGTCTATACAAATTAAGTCAAAAAGACATCAGAACTGTTTTAGTTTACTACTTCATTCACTAATGGCATTTGTTGCAATCTCTGCCAATACTTAACTCAAACCCTACAGAACTTTAAAATTAATTCTCAAAAACTAAAGACTAAAAAAGAAAGCATTGCCCCATGTTTTGCTGTAGGCTTTTGAAGAGGCCTTTAAAAAAATCCAAAAGCCCAGGACACACTGAACACTGTTAGCCCCTCCCATTCTAGCTTTTCCAGTTTTGAACTTCTTGTTCAAGACCAGCTGTCAATGCTACCAGAAGCATTAAAGTTATTTACTTCCACATCAAGAACATATTCTTTTATGAGATATTTCAGTTGTAAGGAGTATCTGTATGTTTTCCATTCTGTGAAATAATGAATTACATTAATTCAAGCCTGTTGATAAGGCAGCTGCCAGTTACACCAAGCCTCATAAAAAGCATCAACAGAGCCAAAAAAGCAAAGAATTAATGAGCAAACTTTATCTCAGTGTCCCCATAAAATCGTTTGCTCCTGAATACCAGAATGCTGGCAGCATTCAGAACACATTCATGTTTTTCTGCAATGTGGAGTAAGGCTTCCACAAGTTCTACACAGCTAGTCTTCTAGCTCCTAGAAGGCAACATTCTATGTACTTCTTCAGCCACTGGAGTTGATCAGCAGAGCACTTTGGAAGAGCTACAGTTGGAGACCATTCAGAAAAGTAAGTTCTGCAAAATGCCATGAAGTGCTCATTGAGCAGCCTCTTGCTGGAAACACGTCATCTGTGCAGGGGGAGCTGCTGCAGCTGCCAAGGAGCTTCCATGCAGAATGTAACTTGCTGGTATGCAGCTACAAAAATTTAAATTATTACTTGAGCAACCACCTCCTTCAGAGGCCTACGTATCACATGACAAGCATTTCTTGGTTTGAACGCTCAGATCACACTAGAAGGAACTTGTGCTTCAGAGCACAAACAACTCCTGGCTGACAGACAGCTCTGTGCCACACTTCCAATTATTAGGGGCGGTCCTGACAATGACAATTCCTTGAATTAGCTATACATCCCTCCTATTTACAAATTACTCGGTGACAGGTAATTGGAGCTGACTCACGAGCTTGCCTGTACCTGAATTTCCTAGCTTTTTGGACATGTGCTGCAAAACATCACAAGCAGAGCTCCTGCCTCCCTCAAACAGGGTCCCCTCCATGTCACATGAACACTCTGAAGAAAAGTGTTTTATTTCTCACTTTACTAACTGGAGACAAGACGTATATTTGCTACATTTCATTTTAGCATAAGCTGCAATTTACAGCAACCAAGATAAAATGCTTCAGAGAAAGAAGGAAAAAAAACCCCAAACTAAACAGTTGGCTTGTGGGTTTTTTATACACAAAAAAAATAGGTACAACACATCGGCTCTTACGCTTAATATGAGTCTTTCCAGGATTCTGATTCAATTATTTCATCAGCAGGTTAAAAAAAAAAAAAAAAAAGATGCTAAATGTTTATCTGAGCTCGAGGGAAAGCTAGGTGAAGTTCTTAATGACAAAACTCGTTGAGAATTGCTAAGAAAGTAGAAAACACATCTACCTTTGGAAACAGGGCAGGCTCCCGCTCCGATTCCCAGCAGTCACTCTTCCCCTCCTTATGTGCCCGAACACGAGTCCTTCCACCACGCCCCACTGCTACTGCTACCACCACCACGGTGGCCATTCCCAAAGACAGGCTGCAAGTCCTTGTCAGAGGGAGCAACAGGCAGCTTGACAGAACAGGCTTACGAATCTCTCCTGCAGTGCTGCAGTTACAGGTAACAATAAGAGTGTAAACACAAAAGCATCACCTACCACCTAGAACGATTCCGGACGCTCTCAAAAGGCTCGTACTGTGCTACAGCCCACGTCCTCTCATGTCACCGCTGCTTTCATGCAACTGCAAAGCAAGGCCAGGCCTCTCAATTTTGCTAATACTCACAGAAATGTGTGTCTATGACTAATCCCACTGAGTACCACACGATGGTTACCCACTTCTCTGTGTACAAGCCCAAAGAATCCTGACCTAAAACACCTTGTCCCATCATGTGAAAAACAAAAGCCTTGGCGTAAGGAATGCCTATACTGTATCACTATCACAAACGAGTCAAAGACTCTGTAGGCAGAGTTTGTGGCCTTTCCCTGCAAGTAATTCTGACACTAAAACACTCAGTATAACTGAGTCAGTGAAGAAGCAACAAAAAAAGAGAAAACTCTACATATGCCACAGACTCATGTACCTTTGCATGGTTTGAATTAAAATGCTCCATTGAGCTTATACATGAATCACTACAGAAGTAAGTTTGACAAAGGATAGGCCTAGTGTTGTGGTTTAATGCCGTAAAAAAGTAAACTTCCTCAGCACAACACTATGTCTTTAATTTACAAAGCTAAATACATTTCACACAAAGCATTTAGTTGAGAAACTGAGGAAACTACCAGCAGAAAGATTATCTGTATGTTCAACTAAAATAACACTTCAAGTTGAAACTTAAAGCAGCTTTCCATTTCTATAATATTTTGCATCATAGTGCTCAAAAAACTTGACAAGCCTTCACTGCATTTATTAGACTATCAGCAATTATGGTTAAAGATAACATTTCTAGAAAAGCATGACTAATCTCAAAAAGGCTCAATTTTGAGTTCCAGGTGTGATAACGCACAAACCCCAAATTTTTCCAAACCTGATTGAAAAACATAATCACAGGTGATCTACATCTCTAAAAAACAAATCCTGGGTATATTAAGTTGTATCCACAAGTCTGGCATCATTTTTATGGTCTTCCCAAGTCCTACTTAAGAGACTTGCTAATACAGTGCCACCAGCACACTCAAGATGCCCTGGCCCATTCCTTAGCCAATGCCGCACTGAAGATGCCCTGGCCCATCCCTTAGCCAATGCTGTCTGGCAAGATCACTGGGCAAGCTCCAAGTCTCCAACTTGAGTTGAAACAGCATGTTCATGACTTACGCCTAGTCTAGCAGCACTCCTCTTAACCTCTCATTTTCTATGAGCTGACACAGAAACTCTCACCAGCGTGCTTCTCTCCATTTTCCAATCAAGCCAGCTATACTGCAGTTGCTTCTATCTTAACACGGGCATTTTTTCCACATTTAAAACATTAGCAAACATAACTGATTTTCATCTGCTGCATAATCACTTCAGAAACACAAACCCACAGATTCAACAGGCTTTCAGCTTCTGTTATTTCAGATACTAATGGTGATGCTTCTGCAGAGTATTTGAGGTCTGTGACTTGTATGAGCTGCCTTGCTTCTCGTCTCTTCCTTCTCCCCTCCAACAATTCTTTGGTGAAGCCAAAGCACATGTGGCAGTTCAGTGTGGAATACCTTCACGTTTTAGTGTTCACAATGCAAAACAAGGTTTTGTTCGGCGCAGAACTATTGCACAACAGCCTGCGCATACGTATTCGTCCCAACAATGCTGTCCTATGCAATCACTCTGTAATTACACAGTCATAAAGCTGCTGCTGTTGCTGCTTGGAACTGCAGTCTCGCCCTCTAAACAACCTAATATCGGTCTCCGCATTAGGACGTTTCTTTTCACCCCCGCCCTTCACTGCTTACTGCTTGCACCTCTACAGACGGCCTTCGCTCGAAACGTGCGCTCAGGAGGAAATGAAACTATCAAGAAGACGTCTAAAAGAGGATGCCAAGTAAAGCTCTGCAGAGCAAAGAGACAGTTTCTCTTAATTCTGCACGCTGCAACCACGGAAGGTTTTACAAGCCAAAAATAAACCCTGATTACGCCTGTACAAGAACACCCGCCCTCCCCGTAACTATTATATAAGGCTCTCCCATTCGCGCGTGGGAGTTACTGTCAGGTTTTACTGGGAAAGCGAAAGAATCAGCCCTTTACAATTGTCGCCAGAGAAACAACCGTCCATGCCAGAGCACAGGGTTTTTAGAAATTATCTAATAAATTCCTTCTCACCTCCCCCTCTCCACTGCGTATATCCCAGCAGAGAAAGCCAACCCTGCAAGCGGAGGCTCCCGGCACGGGGTACGGCTGGCGGCTCCTCCAGCGCTGCCCCAGTACAACCCCCCACTCGCCGAAAACCCCACTTCAACCCCCAAACCACTTAATCGTAAGCCCACCCACCTCGGCCAAGGCCCACCCGGATGCAGCTCCCCCAGAAACAGAAACACCCCGAGCACGCTGCTGCAGCCGGGCAGCGGAGGGATCCCCTTGGAGCCCTCCCAGCCTTTCCCCACCGTGAGGAAATGGTCGGGCACCGAAGCGCGGCGCCGCTCCGTCTCCTCCGATCCCCGCAAAAACATAAAATTAAAAGCCTCAGGGAAGCCCCCCCCCTCCCCCCCGAAATGGCAGGAAAACGGAAGCAAATCGTGAGGAAAAACAGTAACGCGAATAAACTGGCGGAGAGGAGGAGAGGGCTGACGCGGCGCTGGGCTCACCTGCGGAGCGAGGCGCGGCTGCGGCCGTTCGAGCGCATGGAGCAGCGGCGGAGGAAAAGGCGAAGGAGAAGCGGCAGGAAAAACCACTCAAACTTTGTTTCTTTCTCTCCTGGACTCAGGGAAAGCGTCACTTCCTAGTGCGGTAAGCGGGCAGGCTCCCCGGCCGGGGCTCCTCAACTCCTCCTCCTCCTCCCGGCTTCCTCCTCCTCCCGCGAGCAGATTCTTGCTGATCCTCGGCGGCTTCTCCTGGCACCGGCCTCCCCCGCTGCCCCTCTTCATAGATCTTGGCTTGACGTCCAGTTTGCAGGGAAGGAGGGGAATTCCCCAACGAGTAAAGAGGCGGGGAGAGAGTTTGCAGCAGTGATTGGGAAGACAAACCCTGCACAACACCCGGCAAAACTCGGCTAGGTGATGCCACGCGTTCCGTTTTGGCCTCGTCGGCGTGATCAGACCAGGAGCCCTTCCCTTGAAAGGAAAACAAACTAAAACTTTTTAAGGAACAGCTTGTGCCAGAGGAAAAATGGTTTTCTGTTCCCTGTTCTTAGGTCCCTTTCCTCAGGGGAAGGAAAGAAGGAAGGCTCTCTTTCGAATACAAATGCTCAAGACATGCCTAACATAATCGGCTGCTTCACCGAACACCTGACATTTACTTTCGCAAAATCACGTGCTGCTGAGGCTTCCAAAATGTTCAGTTCATCTAGTGGAAGATGGCTTCCTCTGTGGCCTTGGTCTGAGAATCAAAACACAGCGCGCGGCTCCTTTGAGCAGGAAACAGAGCGGCGGCTTCGTCCTTGCCCCCCCTGCAGATTGCTCTGGTACTCGAGTTTGTTCGCCACAAGCAAAACAGAGCCACGTTTAGCTTTCGCAGACTGGACTTACGCTGAGCCGAACAACACGAAAAAGCCAGATGTTTTACCTCAAAGATGCACGTTGCCACATGTTTGCCTTCATCCCGCCTCGGATTGCTGGGTGCACACAGCAGCGCTGCTTTCCTTCCGAAAGCAGCGGGACAATTTCCCTTCTATTGCTTATGGAGTGAAATGTATAAGTAATTTTTGCACTGTTCACCTGGGTTTACATTTCTTTCAAAATAGTTCCTGGCCTTTCTACGAGGGCGCTCAAGATGCACTGAAACAGGAGCCCAGAGAAGTGACTTACCTGTGACTACAAAACATATCTGATTCATAACAAAGTTTCCCTGGTGAGTCCCAGGTCAGTAGTCTAATTACCACACCCAATCTTTTCCTGTCATTGTGCTGAGAATAACAGTGAGACATGGAGGGGAAGAGCAGAACAGTAGCCACAGGTACTACTGGTAAAGTTGGGGGGTTTTTTTTCAAAGGCAAAGGTATCATTTCATGCAGCACTGCCTCAATAGGACATTCAAGGGAAATTCTTCTATATTATCATTAATACATTTGGTCTTATAAACTCCTGAATATACAGGAACAATGGGTCATTAACTATTTAAATCGGTACAATCAACATCTTCACAGCTGTTAACAAATTAGCTAATATGTAAAGCAAACAAATAATTGAAATGACAATGATAAAAGCTGAAGACAAAGGCATACAGCCCATTAGTTTAATTTGCCTTAATAAAGACAGACTCCACAAACTGGAGTTCTTTCCTTCTCTGCCAAAATGATGGAGAGATGGGATGCTGCTTGATGCAAGCAGATGACATTTATTACAAAAATCAACAGGTTTATATAGACAACAGAATAACCCGTGCCGTGATCTCACTGGCCACCACAGCTGTACGTCCAGTATTCATGGCAATATTGTTGTTACCTCCTGTTTCTTTAGCTGGTGGTTAGCCTTAAACAAAGACCTGGACTTGTGCTAATCAACATACTTAGGCCGACTATCAACATTAATTCACGTGTTAAAACGTTCCAACTGTCCTTGCTCTTACAATAGTAATTCCACAGAACCCTCTGTCGCCACACTTCTCTGTTGTTACGCAAGCTGTGCCTCCCATGAAGCACATCAGAGATTGGTAAGATCGTAATTGCTTATCTCAGCTTTCATTGGTGAAAACCCCCAACCAAACACCACTTTTCTACAATTGTAAATCGTGCTGTAACAGCAATGTATGGCTGTTCCAACCAGAACAAACACATGTACTCCACCTGCTTGGAGTTTGGGAGGCAAAGTGATGAGCAGTGTCTCATGTTTCACAATACATAACCATGTAAACGCAGCAGCCAATGGTAGAAACATCATCATCAAGCTACAGAAACTAACATTGTGCAGACTGGGATAGAATCATAGAATTATTAGGGATTGGAAGTGACCTCTAAATATCATCTAGTCCAATCTCCCTGCCACAGCAGGATCACCTAGACCAATGCTTCCTACTTTTGTCTAGGAGATGTTTTAACATTGTTGGGTTTTGATAGTTACATTCTAAATAACATCACAGTATCACAGTATTATCAAGGTTGGAAGAGACCTCATAGATCGTCAAGTCCAACCTGTCACCACAGAGCTCAAGGCTAGGCCATGGCACCAAGTGCCACATCCAATCCTGCCTTGAACAGCTCCAGAGATGGCGACTCCACCACCTCCCTGGGCAGGCCATTCCAGTGGCCAATGACTCTCTCAGGGAAAAAATTTCTCCTCACCTCAAGCCTAAATTTCCCCTGGCACAGCTTGAGGCTGTGTCCTCTTGTTCTGGTGCTGGCTGCCTGAGAGAAGAGAGCAACCTCCTCCTGGCCACAACCACCCCTCAGGTAGTTGTAGACAGCAAGAAGGTCTCCCCTGAGCCTCCTCTTCTCAAGGCTAAACAATCCCAGCTCCCTCAGCCTCTCCTCATAGGGCTTGTGCTCAAGGCCTCTCACCAGCCTCGTTGCCCTTCTCTGGACACGCTCAAGCACCTCAATGTCCTTCCTAAACTGAGGGGCCCAGAACTGGACACAGTACTCAAGGTGCGGCCTAACCAGTGCAGAGTACAGGGGCAGAATGACCTCCCTGCTCCTGCTGGCCACACCATTCCTGATGCAGGCCAGGATGCCATTGGCCCTCTTGGCCACCTGGGCACACTGCTGGCTCATGTTCAGGCGGGTATCGATCAGCACCCCCAGGTCCCTTTCTGTTTGGCTGCTCTCCAGCCACTCCGACCCCAGCCTGTAGCTCTGCATGGGATTGTTGTGGCCAAAGTGCAGCACCCGGCACTTGGACTTATTGAACGCCATCCCGTTGGACTCTGCCCAACTGTCCAGGCGGTCAAGGTCCCGCTGCAGAGCCCTTCTGCCCTCCAACTCAGACACATCTGCCCCCAGCTTTGTATCATCTGCAAACTTGCTGATGACTGACTCAATGCCCTCATCCAGATCATCTATGAAAATGTTAAAGAGGATGGGGCCCAGCACTGATCCCTGAGGGACACCACTAGTGACCGGCCGCCAGCTGGATGTGGCACCATTCACCACCACTCTCTGGGCTCGGCCCTCCAGCCAGTTCCTAACCCAGCACAGAGTGTTGCCGTCCAAGCCGTGGGCTGACAGCTTAGCCAGCAGTTTGCTGTGGGGGACAGTGTCAAAGGCCTTGCTGAAGTCCAGATAGACCACATCCACCGGCCTCCCCACATCCACCAAGTGGGTCACCTGATCATAGAAGGAGATCAGGTTGGAGAGGCAGGATCTGCCCTTCCTGAACCCATGTTGGCTGGACCTGAGCCCTTGGCCATCCCTCAGGTTTGCAGTTACTGCCCCCAAGATAACCTGCTCCATCAGTTTCCCTGGCACTGAGGTCAGGCTGACAGGCCTGTAGTTCCCAGGATCCTCCAGCCGACCCTTCTTGTGGATGGGGATCACGTTGGCCAGTTTCCAGTCACCTGGGACCTCTCCGGTGAGCCAGGACTGGTGGAAAATGATGGAGAGCGGCTCGGCCAGTTCATCTGCCAGCTCTCTGAGCACTCTAGGATGGATCCCATCTGGTCCCATGGACTTGTGGGTGTCCAAGTGGCTCAGCAGGTCATGGACTAATAACATATTATGACAGATAGGAATCCTTCTATCTGGATGAGTCAAAGCCGACATACTAACCACAAGGATAAAGCTGAGCCACACTGAGATGTAAAATCTGTAGAAAAAGGATGGTAGTTCTTCCTAAACGTACCAAGTTGGATAAGAACAAAAATGAGCAAGCTTGTAGCTACACCAGCCAGTTTATAAATCTGAAATAGAAGTAGTGTACTTCAAAGACACCATGGCACAGGGAATGTATATATGGCTGTCTGCTCTGTTGGTCTTAATGAAGAGTAAGTGGGTTTATGAAGTGTCTTGTAAAGATTTTGCCATTATGCACTCTCATTTCTCTATTTCTGATGTTACATGGTCCTTATGTCTGCTCCAGAATCTAATGTCATCATTTTCTTCCTCACAGTAGTGGCTTTTGCTGTATTTGTTCTACTTTTTTCCTTTCTCCTTTTGTCAGCATATGCTGAGATTGCATGTGGGCTGCACACAAATTGTCTGTCTTACAGTAACAATGCAACACAGGTATATTTCCTGTTATGTCATTATTTCATTACTGTATTGAAGAAAGAGATGGGAAGATTACCTAACTATCCTCATATAAAAATCCATCACCATATAAAATTCTTCAGTTTCTTTGGCTTGTATGGACACATCTTGTGTTGTAACAACATTGACTCATATCATTAATAAACTGGATTGCACTGAGTCAGAACCTAGATTGCAGACTATGTTTTGCGTGCTTATGTTGACAGAACTGGGACATGGGCTCAGTAGGTGGCACTCTTCTCACCAAGTCAGAGTAGAGCCCCATCCTCTTTCTGGTCCTCAAGAGCTGAACCAGTGCTCCAGCATTATGGGAGACCCTGAAGTATAAAATGAAGGTCCTAGAGCTAGAAAGAAAATAATTACACTTTGTATTAGAAGTTGTAGATAACAAGCCAAAAACTGCCATCTCATAATCTGGAATTTCCTCTAAAATTTCTACCTCGTGGTATTTTTCTTTAAAAAAAATGAATTGCACATAAACTAGTAATTAACTCCAGTGTTTAACCCACAAATATATTCAATGTTCAAGGGCAGGGCTCCCTCTAGACAAGCTAGAAAATGGACTGATAGGAATATGGACTGATATTCAACATGGAATAACGCGACACATTTGTTAACCTGTTGCACAGGCTGGGATTGACAGGCCCTTCGGCACCACTGACTAAGATCTAGGGGTCTTGCTGGATGGAGGGGTGAAGAAGCAGGGGGCCCTGTGAGGGGCTAACCGAGTCAACGACACGCAGAGCAGTATAGTTTAAATGCTGAGCTCATTTATTCCCATAATCGCCTTGCTTATATACAGTTATGCCCTGTCCACGCGGCACTGAGTATACACTCATTGGGTACATGGTC
>VXBP01002774.1:0-47881 GCA_013400115.1 Rhinopomastus cyanomelas
ATCCTATGATCCTATGATCTTTCGGGGTCCCTTCCTATCCCCTGTGATTCCATGATTCTGTTGTTCTGTGATGCTATGATCTAGTGATAGAACAATGATTGTAAGATGGAACATAGGAGGTTCCACATCAACCTGAGAAGGAACTTCTTCACAGTGAGGGTGACAGAGCACTGGAACAGGCTGCCCAGAGGGGTTGTGGACTCTCCATCACTGGAGAAATTTAAGACCCACCCGGATGTGTTCCTGTGTGACTTGGTCTAGGTGATCCTGCTGTGTCAGGGGGATTGTTCTAGATGATCTTTTGAGGTCCCTTCCAATCCGCAATGATTCTATGATTCTATGAAAAAGTAATTTTTTTTTTCTTAGGTTGCTTTTCATGTCTTGGCAAATATTTGTCTCTGTATTCAGTAGTACATTGAGTAGGTGTCACATATTCAATTTTTGGCAAATTTTATAAATATGAAATAATCTAGATAACTTTTGCAATAAATGTTCCAAATATCTGTAATATTTTAATAATGTATTTTATGTTTTATTTTAATATCCTCAAGTATTATTTCAGGTTAGGCTGTAGTTGAAGGACAACAAAGAACATAGTCACTCTATTGTTGAAGTACATAATTTATGTGACTGGTAACATTCCTTTCTATCATTAAAATATTTTTCTTTCAAAACCAACTTGATGCAAATAAAATTTTGCTGAATGGCAAAATAGGAGGTGCAGCTGGGTTGAGGAAGGAAGCCTTGTAGAAATGCCTACTGATTAAAAATGCCAATGCAAATTTTAGTCTTAACACATAGTCAGCATAAAAGTTTCTTTTTTAATGTAGCCGTGCTGTTCTGATTGTTAGTTCTTCTCCAAACATTTCTTAAACCAGCAGTTATTTCAGAAGCACACACATTTGTCTTTATCCAGGAACTCGTATCTTGAGCAGTATTTGTTTACCAATGAAAAACAGGTGCTCTTTTTGCTCATCACCATTTGGATTGCTTTCAACTGAATGCCTTTAAAAAATGTGAAGAAAGCCTGCCAATTTTATATCCAAAGTGCTATAACTAGTCATATTTTTAATTTTACTGCCAAGAATATCTTGTTTCTTGAAAGTTTCTATTGGACTTTCCTACCACTGATGTCAGTCTGGATCAGTCCAGCTGTACAGTCAGTAGCTCTTGCCAATACTCTGTGAGAAGTTGGCTCTACATGCTCTTTGTCTTTGAAACTTTTAAACTGCAGTTCTAATATTTACCAGTGTTTTTCTATACTTCATGCAATTGCCTACAACGTAAAGGACACTTTAAGGAGCAGATGTTTATATCATGGAAGGGGTTTTCTTGAGATAAAGATTTTCATCCTGATTCTGATATTTTTGGGTGGTATTTAGCAATGTCCTGTGGACATCTAAATATTTATTCTATATGTAAGCAAAGTGTTTGTGTTCCTGAGTTAGTGGAGGCTAGGGTTCAATTTGGTTGCTAATACTTTCGTATGCATGTGAAGCCTCATGAACTGACATGGATGCCTGAGTTCATGGTTCTTGGGTATCTACTTATGGGAGATTTATACCACAGTATACCACAGTGGTGTTTGTGGACAGAGAAGGCACTATTTTCTGAATGCAGCTTCTACATCTCTACTGCTAGAAATCTCAGCTTCCATTATGGTCTAGTGAAATTAATGATTTCAGTTGCTGCACACCACTACGTAAAATAAAATCACAGAATTAGTAAGGTTGGAAGAGACTTCCAAGATCATCAAATACATTCATCAGCCCAATGTTACTATGCCAGGTAAACCAAGTTCTCAAGCATTCGATGATTTTTTAACACCTCCAGGGATGGTAACTCTACCATCTGCCTGGACAGCCTTTTTCAGTATTTGACTACTTTTAGTGAAGAAGCTTCTCCAAACCACCTCTGGTGCAACTTGAAGTCATTTATTCCCATTCTGTTGCTAGTGACTTTAGAGAAAGATCAACATGCACTACTCTACAATCTCCTTTCAGGTAGTTGTAAAGAGCAATAATGTCTCACCTCAACACCCTTTTCTTGAGTCTAAACAACCTCAATTCCTTCAGTCGCTCCTCATGAGATTTGACTTCCAGGCCCGTCACTGGTTTTGTTGCCCTTCTTTGGATGCTCTCCAGCACTTCAATGTCCCTCTTGTATTGAGCATCCCAAAACTGAACACAGTACTTGAAATGAGACCTCATCAGTGCTGAGTACAGGGAGACAATCAGTTCTTTAGTCCTGCTAGCCACACTATTTTCAATGCAGACAAGGATGTTGTTAGCCCTCTTGGCCACCTGGGCACACTGCCGGGTCATGTTCAGCTGGCTATGAATCAGCAAATCAGATCTTTTTCTGCTGAGCAGTTCTCCAACCATTCTTCCGCAGGCCTGTAGTGTTATATGGGATAATTGTGACAGAATAGTAGTATCTGACAAGTGGTTTTGCTAAGTCTCATACAATTCACCTTGGCTCATGAACCCAGCCTGTCCAGGTCCCTCTGTAGAACTTTCCTACCCTCAAGCAGATCAACACACCCACATGGTTTGGCGTCATCTTGAAACTTGCTGTGCGTGCACTCAATTCCCTCATCCAGATCATTGATAAAGATGTTAAGTGAGACTGGTCCCAATACCTGAACCCTATAGAACACTGCTTGTATGAGATATATATGAGATTGTGTAAAATACCCTTTTCTAACATTCAGTTTCCACTGTAAGTCTCCTCTCCTGAAGTATTTACCAGTATTTCTCGCATGGATAGCTCTCACTAATGGAAGCATTTGAAGTGAAAAGAGGAACCTTGGTGTAATCAATTTGATGTAATCTTTATTATCTATAACCTGACAATCATGTTTTTAAAAGTAGTATTTGTAAGTTATTTTCTTCATTTTTTAACTAAAGAACATCAGTAATCCTCATTGGGTTCCAGTGACTTGCAGGAATGGTAGCATGGGATTGAAGATAAAATAATGAACACAAAATCTCCTGGTCTTGAAAAACAAAGCATTTCCCATTTCCAAGCTGGATCATATTTCATAAAATTGGAAAGCATTTTCCAAAGCATTTTACAGAATGCATATTAACTTTATAGAAGTAGATGTATCTGCTATTAACATCTATTAAATACTTGAAAAAGCAAGACTAGCTTTCATTTTCTTCAGCTGTGTATGAGTCAAACTTAGGCAAAGTAAGGCAATAGTTCTTTATAAAGAACTGTGTGCCTTTTTAAAAATTAAAAAAAAAAAACAAACCCTTGTGTTTAGAGTCTTTAAAAATTACATTCCAAACCATTTTGAGTCATATTCCATTATTTGATGTGCACAACATACAGGAGGATTTTGACAACCTGGTTTAAATCAGTGTGGGGGATTCAAGACCACGAATTAAAAACAAAGGAAAAGAAAACAAAGCAGTTAGGCCTCAGTGAGACTTTGGATAGAGTTTGCCAGACAATGAATAGCTTAAGGAAAATGGAAAAGGGTTTATTAACTCTATTACTGTATACAGAAAGAAGAACAAAGTTAAGCAAGTTAGTGCACATAAACTGAGAACTCTGTCACAAATGCCATCACATATTCTGAGAAAAATACAGTGGGAGATCACTATTGTATCAGTCCTTGGTTTTTTGCATTAGACACCCAAGGAAACAACAGGTCAGTCAAGTAGAGATGGGTACCATCACTCTCTATCTTCTCTCTCATGTGTCATCACTCTCGACTGCAGATGCTAGCCCCTCGGCTGTCTAGACCGGTGAACTCTTCAGTTCTTCAGAGCAGCCAGCAAAACACTGATTGGGCAGTCCTGATTCCTCAGCACCTGGAACTGTATCCTTTGATGCAGGAGACATGCTTTCAAAAAGAACCCAATCTCTGTGTTCCTGTCTACAACAGGGAAAGCATCTTCCCATCTTCCCCCAACCCCACACCTGGAAGTGGCATAGGCCTGAGCCAAAGCTCTGTGCAGGTGTACTAGGGCAAAGCCCCCAGCAAAAGAGAAAGACCTGTCATGGTCAGTGCCCTCCTTTTTTCTCCTCTCCCAGGACAGGTCACTGGGGGGGTGCTCTTAAAGCAACATGCACCTTTTTCTTCATGAAAGCACAGATACATACATTTGAAAATTTGTGTAATTTTCAAACTGTAACAGTCATTATGCTTCTACAGTACCTGGTAAATAAATAATATGAGCAAACTCAATGACTGCCTAGATATATTTCTTAAAACAAAACAAAACAATGTTGTCTAAAGCCACATATGAATTTTCACTGATCAACAAAATTTTCTTCACAATGCATAAATATTTTAAAAATATTTCAATGTAAAACCTGTTAGTACCATAGAATTTATGATATCAATGCCATTGATGAAAGGAATGTCATAGCTTGTTCCTTTTTTCATTTAAGTTCAAATGTCTCAAGGACACCAATGAGAAAGAAATGCAATAATGCGTGATTTTTCTGTTGGAAAGGCTTGGCAAAGTCCATGTAGAGTGAAACTGCTGTCAACTTAACAATAATGAGTGTTGGATCCATCAAATTTCAAACTCTGACAGAAAGATTTCCCCTTCTGAATTCTGCTCTCACGCAGTGTTGCTCCCCAAGAATTGATCTGTTCACCTGACTACTAAATACTTCTATTTGACTTATACTTGAGCTCTTGATATTTCTCTCAGGTTAAACACCTAAGTTTAATTTAGCAGACAGTTGGCCAACACTAATCAGCTTCACTACTTACTAGACAAATTTGTGTTTAATCTACCTCATTTCCCCCAAAACTTCTACCTATTACCCAGGATCACACAGCAAGATAATCATAAGCAAATATGAAGACATACAACCTCTTCAGGAATCAGAAGAGGGATTACAGTTTTGTAGTTGTGTTGCATTACTGTTATTTTTCTATCTATCCCATTGAATGCAAACCAAAACCACACCGCTCACATCAACCCACGTGGCATTGTGTGTTTAACAAAGTATGTTTTCTCAAATTAACAGAAACTTAGCTTTCAAACATGAGATGATTATTCTGTTTGTTAACTTGCACTAAGCAGATGACCTGCTATACACGTATTCAAACACAGACTGAAACAGAAAGCATGAATACGTCAGTACTTATACAGTGATTTCACAGTGTGTATCTTTTTGGTTTTTCTTTCCAAATACCTAATTGGTTTTGTATCAGATTGAACAAAAGTAGTAGGAAATCTTAATTATTCTGCATCAATATACACAATTTAAAAAGATGTTACACAGAACTGCCTTTTTCGGGTTAACTGGAGGTTTAAAATAGTGGCACTGAATTGTGAGTTGAAATGCTCCTATTAACATGTTATCATGGTTAAATGAAAACTAAACTTTGGACAAATACCTAATTCTATTTGTCATAAAACTTTACTTTTTGTATAGCATACCAAATAATTTGAAAAATTTTGTGAAATTTCAGGATTCTCCAATGCATAATTATTACCTTGATATGACAGTTGTTGACCTCTTTATCATAAAAGTTTGAACATTTTAATTTTTTTAAATGTTCAAGCAAACAGAAAGATTTAAAAAAATCAAAAAGAAGAATACATTGGAACCAGGATTGTAAGTATGTGATTTAAACAAAAACTGTAATAAAATAAAAAACCAAAATCAAATGTAAATACAATACTTACTAAATATGAAAAACCAGCTGAGGTGACACAATAATAAGCTAAAAGGTTTTAAAATTACTAATAAATTTGGAAGCCTCATAGCATACTTTTGCTTTTATTATTTCTTTGAGAAAGAAGACTTCTTTCACTTGGAACAGGGGAGTAAATGTAGAAGACAAATTAGTCCAACAATCTTTGTGACTTATCAAAGTATAAAAATCATAAACATCTTCAGAATATTTTACTTTTATGTAAAATATCAATTCTGTTATGCTGCATATCACAGATTCTTATTTCTGAACATTTTCCTAGCAATTTTATTCAACACAATTCCTCAATTAGTAACTTATAAATTAAGTAATTTAACAATCTACTGTATATGATAAAAATCATCACAAGATGATCTATGTCTAGCATCCGTTCTAACTGATACAATTCTACGATCCTAGGATTCTATATGCTTTAGGGAATATTTGAACAACTTCTTATCTCTGCTACTGAGATGTAAATGTGGATCCAATCCATTAAATTAACTAGGATTTAATTCTACTTTTCACCAGTGTAATTGAGAACAGCATTTAACTCACTGTTTTTCTGAAATGTCTCTCTTGGGATAGTTTCTCCATTCCAGACATTGAAACAAATCAAATCCAGGAGACTTATAACTATGTACTTGCCTGAAAGGAAAATGTTTAAATAATGCTATCAGCACTTAGCCTCAAGCTGGTTTTGGAATCAAAGATGAATGTAGCCCATACTCTGGCAATGGACACAGCATGAAAATCTTTCAGTCACAAGAGCAGAATATGTTACGAAGACTTAGGTTTCTTTTTTCCCTATCCATGTAATAGTCCACGTTACGAACCGAAAGTGAATGGCCAAATTATGACAGGGAATGAGTTTGCTCATATTACTGAGATACTCCAGACCTCAGATCAGTCTATATGAGTAGTGGTTTATAGTATTTATATTGGAAATTTTTACAACTGCTTATATTAATGACATAGTAACTAGTAATTAGGGTGGTACAGGCTACTCCATAAGTCACTGCCTAGAAGGGAATTGTATACCTTTATTTAAAGTATCTAATAATATACACCAAAGTACACTAGTAATATTCAGGAAAACTACAGAGCAGCAGTTGAATACTCAACAATTTGGGTTACTTTAATATAGCATAAGTATCTACACATCTACTTCTTTAAAATAGTTCATCACAGTTATCATTATCTTATTAAAAATATAAATTAAAACAAAATCATGACCCTGTCACAGAAGACAGTTTGCAAAGGGTCCAAGACATATCTGGCCTGTGAAACACAGATACAGAAGCTTAAACAGCACCTAAGTACATAACACCTGGACACAGAGCAGCATAGACAGCAGTCAGCTAAAAATTAACTTTCCAAGACTAAAACTGCTACAGACAAACTGAAGAATGAAAAGGTGTTCCACTTTTATTTCCACAAAACAAAGCAATGTGTAGATTGGAAAAAAGTCTTGCTGAACACATGAAAGATTACTACCTTTATGCTTGTGTAGCCTGTGATTGCACTTTTTCTTTTAGTGAAATAAAGATTGTCATTATTAGTTCTACTTAAAAAGAATCTGAAGATTTGCTTCGCATTGATTATAGTTAGTTTTAATTTCAACACTAAATATTTTAATATTTACTTTAAATCGAATTATTAGAATTGCCAACTTTTCAAATTTATTTTGAATTGGAAAATAACTGCTTCATGTGGCTATACTATCATCCCCTATATTAGAAAACAAATAATCATAGAGCAAATGTTCATCAACCAAAATATTTCTAAATATAACCCTTTTCTTTTTAATGAATCATTCTTTATTTTCTGTTCTCAGAATATTGGAGAGGTTAAACACTGCTTAGATTAGATATTAAATAGTAGTAGTGTTGATGAGTTCAGTATATTTTCATGTATAAAAATATAAGAATTAAAAATGTTTGGTGTGCCAAAAAAATTATGTTGCTTTTTTCCCAACTTTATGAGCCAATCTAATAAATGTAGACCCATAACACATTAGGAAGTTTGCCATGGTATGGTAGGCTGATTCTACTGAATCTAAGACTATGGGATTATTGTACAACATGACCAAAGTTATGTAGTACGATACTTCACCAGTGAAAACCAGTCCACAGTAAGAAGATAGAAAAGTTTGAAGATACAGGTTATAGTGAAGGACGTTAAAATAATGTACAATATAACACTTTTACAATTAACCACTCACAAAAATAAAGCAGTATCTTCAGGCTGTCAGAATTTAATACTACAGATGAAATGACTATCTGAAACATCACATTCAGTGAATAATAATGTCACAAGAATCAGTGGTTCACCTCTTGTAGTATTTGAAATTGGGAAGTTTCTATTCAATGGATCTTCAGAAAAATATGGATAAACTCACAGTCAAACCAAGAAAAAAATATTAAATTGAATTCAGTGCTGTACTCACCTTTAATAAAGACTCATTTCAATTACTGCATTCAGTTTTGGGCACCTGTCACAGTCTGGAAAAATTCCAGTTGTGGGAGTTAGGAATTCTTGGTCCCAGAATTAAGACACAAACGGTGTCAAACACGTATGTTAGTTTTATTACACTCACACAAATTACACACAGAAGAATAATGAAGGGAAAGGAAAGAGTAGGAAAAAGGAGAGAGAGAAAGAGAGAAAGCGGGCAAGAGGAAAAGCAGTACCACTTTGGAGAATCAGTTGGCACCCTGACAGTCTGTTGTACAGTGTGGGTGGGGACAAGCCTCAACATGGGGTTTGGGACCTCCTGTTTTTATAGTCCTCCTCTAGGTAATTTCCCTTTGTGGTTTTCTTTATCTATCACATCTGTCTCTATGATGATGATGTGGTTATGTTGCAAAAGCTTGCTTGTTTCAAGTAAGTCATGCTATAGGCATGTGGCATTCAAAATTCAAAAGGTGGCATTCAAAAGTTCAAAAATACGGTAGCATCCATGAGATCATCTTTATATCCCCCATTTGGCCTCCATCATCCAGTTGATGGTGTGCATGCTTGGTACCGTCCAAAGGGGTTCTGAGCTCATGCATTGGGTCTGGCCTTGTGTGGAGGAAGTGCATAAAAAAAGGATGCTCGCTTCTCAGTTCTTGGAACTCTTGGCTCAAAAAAAGGTATGTTTACAGTAATGAGGAGCAAACCAGCGTAGTTTTATGGTAAGAGAGAACATTTATGGGGCATTTTTAGCTCAAAACAAGTGGTTTGCAGCAAGGAGGGACTTTCCAGAGATGTTGGAACATTACAGCTTTTATTTCAGTCTCTGACAGCAACTCAATACAAGAAGGACATTGAAGTGCTGTAGAATGTTCAAAGAAGGGCAACAAGGCTAGAGAAGGGCCTGGATGCCAGGTCTTAAGAATAGTGGCTGGGGTTGTTTAGCACAGGAGACCATATGGCTCTTTACTTGAAAGAAGGTTGCAGACCAGCGTGTGCCCGTCTTTGAAGTCACTAAGAGTAGGATGGGAGGAAATGACTTCATGTTGTTCCAGTGGAGGTTTAGATTGGAAACCAGGAAAAGTTTTTTCACTGACAGTGATCAGGTATTGGAAAAGGCTGTCCAGATGGGTGTTGCCATCCCTGGAGGTGTTAAAAATCCTGTAAATCTGGTGCTTGAAAACTTGGTCTACTGTGCATGGGCTGACAATTGGACTTTATGATCTTGGATGATCTTCCAACCTTAATGATTCTACGGTTCTAAGCAACACCAGAAATTATATGTTATGAGTGGTATATGAGTAGAATCTCTGAGGCAGAACTGATGCATTTGTATGAGGTTTATAGTTATTAAATAATTTAATACAAATGCTGCCTATGCTTCAAAATGCATAGGTAAGTTCACAGTTAATATTTACGGTGGATATGTGTAGAAGGAGGGAATACCTTATTTCAGTAATGACAACCACTCCTCTATATGCAAATTACATTTGAAAGAGTTCTGAAAACACATGTGTACTCAACTCTCTCTGTGTCTGAAACACATCTATAGTACAGTTTTTATCTCATCACAAAAGAAAGCCTGTAGAAAGATTATTCTGACAGAATTAAACTTCAATTTCTCAGTTTCTCTTTTCCAAAACTCCCTTGCTTTTTTGAATGCCACTGTAGTTTTAGACTGTACAAATCAAGTCACAATTATTTGCTTTTCTTTTAGGGTTTCTCATTAACACACTGCCTGTGGCCAGTGCAGCATCTTAACTTACTACTTATTAAAACACCTACTAGTTTGCTTAGTATTAGTAAATTTACTATTCAAAATGAAAATTTAACTGATCTATGTTTGTGCTTGGACAGGTAAGTCTCAGAAAACCAGCAGAGTTAGCAGACTGTTTTTTCAGAACCGTTTTTAGGAGCCTGTTGGTAAAATTAACTGAGATGACATAACACATAGAGACCTTTACATTGCTACAAAAAAATCCAATATCACTTAATCGGACTGCAGTAGGTACAGATACAGAATCTGCAATTCAAAAGTCCCAGCAATTTACTCCAAATCACCTAGCTGTACTTGCAAATCCTACCAAATGCTGTATGTCAAGTAATATTGGAAACTGCCACCATGTCAGAAATGGTGGTGATAATTCTTTACATCAGTTTATTTCAGTGCTGAGGCTTCAATTATTCTTTATTGTCTATGCTGATTGTAACTCAGCGTTAGATCAACATTTGTTCACTAGAGAATCATGAAGGATAACACATCAAGCTCAGAACTGCTGGAGATTTAAAGAAATTCATTCCCCTGAAAACATTTGTAATATTTCCTGTGCCAAATGTGTAATGGAACATTAAGTTAGAAACTAATTTTAAAAGAGAAAAAGCACTATGAGAGTACAAAGAAATATAACATATTAATACCACTGTGTGTAGTTTTTATGCGAAGTAGACAGGAAAAAATGGGATAGAAATTGCTTGTATTAATTCTCCATTCAGTTCTCCATTTTAAAGCTTCATTTACAGTTTTTCAATAGTTCATAATTTATTCTGAAGCCACATTTATTCATAGACAAAAATATTTTTACCAAAAAATATCATAACTAGAATAGTAATAATAGGAGTATTTAGAGAAGGATAAGGTGAGAAGTTTACAAAAATACTTTGTTATTCTACAGTGCCTAAGGAATTTACATGCTTGTATTTGTTTACATATTAAAGCTAAATGTGAAGAATTTCTGAATGATCAAGAATTGTAAAATTAAATTATGCTGCTCTATAACCATAATTCATTTCACTCTGGATTATGATACTCCTTAAATATATGGTCATGCTCTCATCTTCCATTCACTGGAATTTGTAATCTTTGTTATGTGCAGATAATGGAGAGCATTTACTGAATTGTTTCACATATTAATTCTAATTCACAAAACTTAAGGTGCGAGCATGACTCCCCTAATTGTCCTCTGAATTTAGAGATACACATTGTAATATGAGATTTTTCCATTACCATAATTTTTTTCTAATGCTGAACATATTCTCAACATTGACAGCATGAAACACAATATGAGGTATTTCTTTTGGGAGGTTGTTGCAATTTGAAAATTACCAGAATTTTCAGATGTACAGTTTTGCTGTCATGAAAAAAAATGTGCATTTTGTTTTAAGAGAATCCTCCCAGTGATCTGTCCTGGGAGAGGTGGCCACTAGGTGACACTATAAAAGAGGGCTTATGACCCAGCCCTGTCCTTTTTCTCTTCTGAGGGCTTTGCTCCAGCACACCAGCATGGGACTCCAGCTTTCCTCTACACACTTCCAGGTCAGGGGGGCAGACGGGACAGGAGGGGACATGGTGGCTTGCCACAGCCCTGCTGCCCTCCCAGAGATGGGGGGTGGACAGAAGCCACCCTCCAACCAGAGCCCTGCTCTGCCTAGGGGAGGCAGTCTGAGAAAAGCTGTCCCCAGACCACTCCCGGCTCCAACCCATACCAGCTTCAAGCTGCCACTGCGGACCAGAGAAGAAAGAACTTAGTACCGATTGCCTGCCATGGGGCAACCATCCACTGACCTGTGGTGAGCTGAAAAATACTCCCCTTTTTCCTGTAGCTGAGACAGGAGGTGAGGGAGAGAGACAGGAGGGGAATGGAGCTCTCTTGGCCACATTTGCAGCATGGGGGAGGCCCTTGCTGACACCAGCCATGCAGTCTGTCGCCACCTTGAGCTTTGCACGTGGCTGGGGCCACACAGCCAATCGCCACCATCTTTGAGCCACTGCTCAGGAGGAAGAGAGACTGTCATTTGTACAGAGTAGGAGCTCAGGAAAGACATCTGAGAATTCCTTCTGGCTTAGCTGAACTGTTTGTTCGGAAGGAAGCAGAAGGACTCAAGAATCCATAGACTTTGGGCAAGAAAAGAGACTGGGTTCTTTCAGAAGGCATGTCTCCTGCATCGAGGGATGCAGTTCCAGGTTCTGAGGAATCAAACGTGTTTGATCAGCATTTTGCTGAAGAAGCTACACTGAAGAATTGAAGAGTTTACTGGTCTGGAACAGCTGAGGGTTTGGCATCTGCAGATTAGAGTGTGAAGGCCCTCGGAGGTCTCTCAAAACAAATAGAAGAGAGGGTGGTGTTACTCATCTCTACTTGACTGACATGCTCTTTCCCCCCAGATCTCTGATGTGAAAAAAGACCCAAAGATCAATACGATAGTGATCTCCCATTGTAATTTTGTCAGAATATGTGATGGTATTTGTGACACTAATTTGTGTGCACTACCTTGATTAACCTTTTCTTCTTTTCTGTATGAAGTTATAGAGTTAATAAACCCTTTTCCATTTTCCCTAAGTTATCCATTGTCTGGCAAATTGTATCCGAGGTCTCAGCGATGCCTAATTACTTTGTTTTCTTTTCCTTTATCTTTAATTACGGTCTTGAACCCACCACAAAGGTGAAATTTAAAAGACTTTAATTGTGACTCTCTTGTGCAATTAATCATAACGAATTTTAGCTATTTCAGTGATTTTTTTTTAGACACTTTTCTGAAGCTGAATTGTATGGGTTTTTTTTATAATTATGACTAGGTTTTCCTTTTAAATGAGAGCAACCTGTAATTATTGTGTTGTTATTCCTGACTATGTTTTGTAATAATTAGGAGTTATACTACTTTTCCAAAAAATTATGTTTGTGTTCGTTTCTATCTGAGTAGATTCATACCCATCTGCTGAGCTTTATGTTAGCCTATAGCTACCTCTTCTATAATAGGTCACCCACAGTATAGATCAGGGGTCCTCAAACCCTAGCCCACGGGCCATATACGGCCCCCAGGGTCTCCAATGCAGCCCACCAGTATTTACACCCCACCCCCCCCCCCCCCCGCCGGGGCCTGGGGGGCGCACACTGAGCAGCAGCAGATGACTTCCTGCTGACTGCGCAGCCAGGCTGAGGCGGTGGGCAGCTCCCCTGTCTCTCCCTCCCTCCAGCTCCCAGGCAGGACAAGCCAGGCAGTACATACTATAATCCGGCCCTCGACACTGTCTGAGGGACAGTGAACTGGCCCCCTGTTTAAAAAGTCTGAAGACCACTGGTATGGATCATAGAATCATAGAATCATTAGGGATTTGAAGGGACCTCGAAAGATCATCTAGTCCAATCCGACTGCAACTGCAGGATCACCTAGACCAAGGCATACAGGAACACATCCAGGTGCATCTTAAACATCTCCAGTGAAGGAGACTCCACAACCACCCTGGGCAGCCTGTTCCACTGCTCCGTCACCCTCACCGTGAAGTTCCTTCTCAGGTTGATGTGGAACCTCCTATGTTCCAGCTTACAACCATTGCCCCTCGTCCTATCACTACATGACACTGAGAAGAGCCTGGCTCCATCCTCCCGACACCCACCCCTCAAATATTTATAGACATTAATGAGGTCACCCCTCAGTCTCCTCTTCTCCAAGCTAAAGAGACCCAGCTTCCTCAGCCTCTCCTCAGAAGGGAGGTGCTCAACCTCCTTCAGCATCCTCATTGCCCTACTATGAACTCTCTCCAGAAGCTCCACATGCCTCTTGAACTGAGGAGCCCAGAACTGGACACAATACTCCAGGTGTGGTCTCACCAGGGCAGAGTAGAGGGGGAGAAGAACCTCTCTTGATCTGCTAACCACCCCCACTCCAATCCACCCTAGGATGCTGTTGGCCTTCTTGGCCACAAGAGCACATTGCTGGCTCATGGTCATCTTGCTGTCCACTAGGATCCCCCGCTCCCCTTCTCCTAAACTACTCTCCAACAGGTCAGTCCCCAGCCTATACTGGTATCTGGGGCTGTTTTTGCCCAGATGCAAGACTCTACACTCACCCTTGTTATACTTCGAGGATACAAAAAGTCACAAACTTTTGAAAAAGCAACAACAAGAATGAGAATGGCCCTTGTATGCTGATGAGTATATTCTCCCGTGTTTTATCTCATCAGCCTTGAATAACAAACTGTCTTTTAAATATTTGAATTCCAGAACAAGGACAATTCCAGAACTGTGGACTTACTTTCCCCGTAGAACTCTTCCAGCAATAGTATTTTTATTGTTATGAGGCATAATCATACTACTTATTTACATTCCAAATGAAATTTAAATTATTTATATATTTTTAAAATATATGTTTATATATATTTGAATTATGTATTTATAGACAGATACTGAAGGTAGATAACTGAGAATGCATCAGCCAGTGTAAGGTTATCTTACCATAGAAGTTGTTGAGTTGAAATCTGTGTTCTGAATGTGGAAAGCTGATCCTGGTGTTTACATGGGCAATAGTACAAGTATGAGTACTTTCTCATCAAAGTCTGCTTAATTACCTTTCACAAAAAAAGATGAAAAAAATTACTGTAGCACTTCACCCGGAGCTCTGTGTAAGACCAAGACACCTTCATGTGATGTTACCCACCCTAATATAGGACATAATCCACATAGTTTTTGTGTCTACACGTGTATCATAAAAGTCTTTCACAGTGGTGTATTGTAACTTACAACTAAGTGAGATAACAGCAGAAAATAAAAACAAAAAATTAAGGAAAAATAAGAAATAAATCCAACAAAATCCCCACCCAATTAACAACGACAACACAAAAAAAAAATTCCAAAACAACAAACCTCACTGAAAAAACTACAAAAAACCCAAAACCCCAAAACCAAATATATTAGGTGAATCGAATCCAGATTCTCCAGTAAAACACCTGTATTTCTAATACCAAGGAGTTCAAAGATTTCTATTGTGAAATTATGTTTATCCTTTACTGTTATGTTGTGTTATGCATAATTTATAAACCTAGTGCCAAAATACATGAATGCATTTCTCTTGATTAGATATTTTAAGAGCTGGGAAATCTGCAAACTCTCTGGTTAATATCATTTTATTTAGCAAACCTACAAATGCAATGTTGTCTTGGTGTACTGACAGTGAGTAGATTTTAGATGAATGATGGATATATATATTGATATAAACTTATATCAATGAGTTTTGTCATGAGAGGTGTATGTAGGTAATCTATGACAGTGCTAATTACTTCAGTGTCTCATATTAACAATGGTGAAGTAGGAATAGATTATCATGAACTACCATACCTGGTTAGGATGTCTCATATTTGTTTCTCTGCAATATGTAAAATTCTCTCTGTTCTACACATTTAAAGATAAGAGTGTAAGTCTGTTAAAACTAACAGAATAATGTGTGAAGTGTCACTTGATTCTGAATTTTAATGTTGAAATAGTGCTATTTTTTATTCAGTGAAGTCCTTCATAAGTATTTCAAGTGCTGACAACTTTTTAGGGATTATGAATCTCATTTGCAGGTGAAATAACTTACTATAATGTTGCAGAAGCAATTGCAGTTTGGCAATAAAGATGACATCTGAAGACAGTTTTAAAAGATTAGGCTGCTCTGAATTTAACTCGTATTTCAGGCTAGAAAGCTGTGGTTTGAAGAAAACTCTGGGCTTATTGAATTCACATTATTCCATCAATAATTACACTATATATTCCTCTTTGTAAAACAGTGTTGATGCATCTTAAGACAATATAGGGGTTTTGACTAAAATACATGTCAAAGCCTCATGGTTACAGCAACTAGAAATGTGTAACCTTAACATATTCAAAGCTAGCCCATATCTACCTGTTCAGTGACCACCAATTTTGTTTTCCCAGCTGTTTATCTCTCTGGCTATTCTTTTTCCTAGAGCAAGAGAACTATTCTCCTTTACTGTACACTTTTTAGAGATTTCATTGAGATATATTCACCTTTTAACTTTCTCAAGAACAGTCTGTCTGTTATTCAGAAATAACAGTCTGAAATTCCAGGAGAAACATTAGCAGGTGTCTCACAAACAAAAAGCAATACTTACTTGTATCCTGAGAAAGCTTTCCCTGAAACATTCTAGGACTAGATCTTCCTTTTCATAATCTTAATAATCTTTTGATATTAATATGAATTAATATTAATCATCCTGTGATGTATCTTCAGATATGATACATTTACAATCATTTCAGAGGTTACAATAATTGTTGTCAGTCAACTTTTATTTTGAACTACCAGATTTTACTTTTATTAATTAAGGTCAATGTTCTTCCCTCTATCTTTCTTGTTTTACGCCATCTGAAATCTGTTTTCTCCCACGAAAACAGATAGGAAAGAAAAACCACAGAGGTGTAATTTAGAGTATATGTAAAGTACATGTATTCAGAATAATACATATAGCCACAATTACACCTGAAAATTGTGCCTTAAATTGTAAATGCGACTAAATTGAACCAAACTCTAAATCTACCCATAAGCTATTACAGAAATGAAAATCTGATTTTACTTTTTTATCTTACAGAATGACAGCTTCATGATTTTATTGTTTACATCTGTATTCTTTTGGGTTTTTTTGTGGTGGTCCTTGGGTATACACAATTTATTTCATACTTACAAATATTTATTAAGTATTACTGTCAAGAATTCTGTCATTCTAACTCTCAGATAGTACCTACATCAGAATTATTTAAAAGACTAGGAACTGAAGTGTTGTTTCACTGTGTATGTCCCTTTTTCCTGAACGAAATTGTTCAAGGTGGATTTTCAAGCTAAAATCAAATTAAGATATATTCTTCACAAGATATGGTTTCCATTAAAGGCAAGGTGAAAGGGCAAGAATTAAAGTCTGACCAAAAGTATTTGCTTTCTGAACTTATTAAGTGGGGTAAGAGTCCTTCTATTTAACCTTTGAAATAGGTGAAACAGAAGAAAAAATAATCTATCTTACACCAGGCTGGTGATTAGGAGCTGTAGAAGTTCTGTCTGGGCCACCATGGTCCTTCTCACAACAACTTTTGGCTGAGCCAAGATCGTAGTTAGATCACTGGAACGGCAGTGACCACTAGCTAAGTTTGCCTTTTTAGCCAAGAGAGGGACTACAGTGGGGGACTGTGCCCTGCTCACACACCCTTCCCTCTTGCCCTGCCCATATAAACTACCACACCTTTCTGATACATCATGATCTCTTTGCAGTGCTCCTGGGTTGCTGCACCCCCTGTTTGGAGCCCCTATACCTGCAAGGGTTCAGTAGCCCTCACTCTGCCCATAGTAAGTCAGAGCTTTCCCATGCAATTTAATTTTCAAAATGAAATTTTACTGTATTTACATATTAAAAACTCAATACTATGGCAAATTCTTACTCAATATTAGGCATTGCTGGATATGCTAGCGTGTAACAATCAAATTCCAAACACTGTGAGTATGCTGATGATGTACACTTACCACTTGGTTTGTCAAGGTTGAAACTTAAGAGCTTGTTGGCAAGATAAATTGTAGCTGAAATGCTTTTGTCTTTCTTCCTTGGCTTTCTTAATTTCCACTGCATTTGCCCCCCTTTCAGAAAGGAGCTTGTGGTTATGTGTCTTCTCTGCTGCTTATTTAGTTTTATCTTGTGTATTTGGGAGAATTCCCTGCCTATTTACAATCTGTCTTGCTTATCTTGTCCTTGTTTTACTTTTCACCTGAATCCCTCCTATATTCCACTGTATCTTCCTTTATTTGCTTCTTTAAGGGTTATATTGCACTCATATACGTAAATAAAACTGTATCTGGCTATGCTATCAGAAAGTTACAGAACACTTAACACACTGTTTGTTAGTTACCCTATTTCAGTATGCTTCCGTATGAGTTCAAGGAGACCAGTTCAATTACTTCCTGACTAGCATGCTTACGTCTTTTCCCTGCAAGATAAGTAAGATAGTGCTTTTCTAAGTCACAAACCAGGGTCTGTTTAATAAGCATGTATAGGAAGGGTGCTTGGGGAGGAAGAAAGAAGAATAGTTAGCTGACAGCACAGATTGTTCTTAGAGTTAGAAGGGGAAGGAGAGGTATTATAAATAACTTTGCAATCAAATCCTTAACAAGAAGAGGCAAGCTCACAAAATTCTTTAGTCTCAAACAGATTTTTCTTTTATTTTGCCTACAGGAGGAAAGAAAATGTAGTTAATAAATAAAAGCACTTTGAAGTGATTGATGAAGTTGCCTGGGAGACTTTGATTTTTAAAGTTCTCTTCACACATTAACTCTCAGCTTACCAAAAAGGGTGAACTAATCCTTGTCATATGCTTAGAGCCACGCTCTCTTCCTAGTTTATATTGCTGGAAACAAATTGGTAACTACATTCACACAATATTTTTTTCAAAATGTTTCCAAAACAAGCAGCAAATCCTGTCAGGGCAGGAAGCAACAATTCTTCGGATCTGGAGATTTTTAATAATAAGGTTGTTGTAGATGATTTACTTTACAGTTGAACATCAGGCAACAGGCCACAGACCTTAATGTCCATGAGGTCTTGTCCAGTCTCCTCTATCTACAGAATGTTCTTCTTACAAAAGCTCAGTTAGCCCGCAAGAAGACATTAAGAAACACCAATCAGAAAGATGTTGGCATGAAAATATCCTCAATCTGTGTTCAAGCACCTAAATAAACAATTAAGTCTTGAAACCTGTCAAGTGCCTGAGCACTGCAGAACACATTCTGAGCCAGCCATACAATCACAGAATCATTAAGGTTGGAAGAGACCTACATTATCATTCAATGCAACAGTCATCCCAATACCACTGCATCCAGCAAACCATGTTTCCTAGGGCCACTTCGACTCATTTTTTAACACCTCCAGGGATGTCAACTCCACTTTCTGCCTGGACAGCCTTTTTCAATACCTGACCACTCTTTTGATGAACAAACTTTTCCCGATGTCTAATCAAGTTCTACCCCTGGTACAACTTGAAGTAATTTCCTCCCATTCTATTGCAAAAGAGCAACATGCACTACTCTAGAACCTCCTTTCAGGTAGTTGCAAAGAGCAATAATGTCTCACCTCAACATCCTTTTCTCCAGGTTAAACAATCCTGTTCCCTCAGTTGCTGCTCATCAGCCTAGGCCCTTCACTAGCCTTGCTGCTCTTCTTTGGATGCTCTCCAGCACTTCAATGTCCCTCTTGTATTGAGCATCCCAAAACTGAACACAGTACTTGAAATGAGACCTCATCAGTGCTGAGTACAGGGAGACAATCAGTTCTTTAGTCCTGCTAGCCACACTATTTTCAATGCAGACAAGGATGTTGTTAGCCCTCTTGGCCACCTGGGCACACTGCCGGGTCATGTTCAGCTGGCTATGAATCAGCAAATCAGATCTTTTTCTGCTGAGCAGTTCTCCAACCATTCTTCCGCAGGCCTGTAGTGTTATATGGGATAATTGTGACAGAATAGTAGTATCTGACAAGTGGTTTTGCTAAGTCTCATACAATTCACCTTGGCTCATGAACCCAGCCTGTCCAGGTCCCTCTGTAGAGCTTTCCTACCCTCAAGCAGATCAACACACCCACATGGTTTGGCGTCATCTTGAAACTTGCTGTGCGTGCACTCAGTCTCCTCATCCAGATTATTGACAAAGATGTCAAAGAAGACTGGTCCCAATACTAAACCCTGGGGAACACCACTTGTGACTGGCCACCAGCTAAATTTCCCTCCATTAAACCCAAGTTTCTGGACTCGGTATTCTTAAAGAACAGACTAATGATTTTGCTTTCTAATTTTCTTATGGTGTTTTTTATATTTATTTTTAAATGCTAACAGTTAAAATGTTGAGTCATTTGTGCCATTTGTTGCAGAGCCTTTTGCTTGACAGCATTGGTTCAGGCTAGTGAAAAGAAATCCATTGCTCTTTTCTATCCTTTAAAAGTTAATTAAAAAGGAGAAAGGTTGATATGATTTGAATGAATTGCTGTGATCTCAATTAAAATTAACTAATTGATGTGCTAAGACCATTAATCGTTCTAAGTAAATGTTATAATGCTATGACTGAAAAATTCAGTTGTGGAATGCATTTCTTTCAGCCAAGAATTTTACCAGACCTGGAGTATGTCTTCCTATTCTGAAGTCCCCTGTATAAGAAGGACATGGAAATGTTGGAGCATATTCAAGGGTCACTGAAGACAGCTGAGGAAATTGTTTCAGCTTGGAGAAAGAAAGCTCTGGGGAGACCTTATAGCAACCTTCCAGTGTGTGAAGGTGACCCACAGTAGAAATGGAGAGGGATTTTTAAATGAGGTACTCTAGTGGTAGCACAAGGGGGAAGGGTTTCAAGCTAAAAGAAGGGAGATTTAGATTAGATCTTAGGAACAAATTCCTCCCTGTGAGTGTGGTGAGGCACCGGAACAGGTTGGTCAGGGAAGTTGTGGTTTCCCCCTCCCTGGAAGTGTTTAAGGCCAGGTTGAATGGCACCCTGGTCAATCTAGTGTAGTGAGTTAAGTCCTTGCCCACAGCTGAGGAGTTGTAACTAGATGACCTCTAAACATAGAAACCTTAGACCTTCCAAGAAAAGACCATTCTACGATTCTATGATACATAGTTATACCAGACATGCATAGACATAGGCAGTGTAAATTTCTGAAATTCACTCAGTTCTCTATCACTAAGTGTTCCATGAGAGTGATTAATACTGTTGGAATAATAAATGTTGGCAAAATAACTGTCTTATTTGAATGACCATGAATTTTGCATGACAAGGATCATGGACAGAAAAAAATGCCAAAGTAAACAAACCTCTAAGCTCTTTCTTGAGGATGGCTAAATCAGGAAAATAAACAAAGAAGAGAAATAATGATAAGGGAATTTTTTGCTTAAACAATAATAAAATAGATAGTGATTTGCATTGTTTTTTTAAACATAACCACAGGTACACTTTTATTAGCTTTGGGAGACAGATGTTGAGCTTATTGGAAAGTGTCACTTCTTAATTAACTTTTAATGCTGTACACTCACAAATTATTTTACACAGGCTTTGCTATTTCAATGCACAAAACCAAACTGTAACAATTTTGCAATTATTTATCTTGTAATTATATCTTAGGTGATGAAAGCTAGTTATCTTATCTCTGATGTATTCATTATTGTATCAAAACCAAATAACTCTCTATTTTGCTGTTATTTGAAGTAAAAAATTATAAACATTTACAAAAATATGTGTCAGAATACTAAAAACTGCTTATACTTCAAAGAACATGGTTTACCAAATCAACCTTTTTTTCTGCAGTATGCTTCTTCTTTCTGAGCTGGAAGGACAGTTCATTCCATTTCTACAAAAACAGAAGAAAGATAATATTCAAGGTAGGACTGAGATAGTCAAAAAGTTTGAAGTGTAAAACTAACCTGTGTAAGTACCTGGAAATCATAGAAATGTGACCAGCATAGAAATTAAATACACTGGCCATGAGAAGCACCTTTCAACTGCCATCCATGATTTGTGCTGGAATTTCGAGCACAGAAACACAAGTGAAAGATATTCTCATGTGTAATAGCACACTTAGCAAGCTAATAACATCTTTCTCAAGAGCCAGAACACAATTTTGTTTTACAGAAAAGGAAGATGTAAGATGGAAACAAATCTGGATCTTAGTGTTTAATGTTATTTCTCCAGTCTCTATATGGCAGAAAAGAGAAGGATATCTTGATAACTACATTCTTTGGATTTTCCCAAATGTACTTTTCATCATAACATTGTCTTATGAAACAGTAACTACACAAAACAGGTTAGTCCATGGCACTGTTCAATGCAGAATATTTGGAACATCAGAAAGTACTGGAAACATTACAGAAAGTTTAAGGACTCTGGAGATCCTGTAATTCATTTTGTTTTGCTGATCTGTGATGACTTTAGACATATTAGATTAAAGACTAGTTGAGTATAACTATGTCAGACTTCACACGAATAGCACTCGGGTACGGCGATAGATTTCGAAGTAGCATTTTGTGAGGTCTGAAAACTCCATATCAAGGCACTTAAATCAAATTTTGTCTGTTTTCTAGGTTGAAAATATTTTGAACTAAGAATTAAAATGTGTCAGATAGATGTGTGAAATAAATATTGCTTCTCTTTAGCATTAACAAAACTAATTTCACTGAATAGAATTCTGTTAATTTCAGTGGTCATGTGACTAGCTTTAAGGACCTTTTTTATTATTGTTATTTTTAGTATCTCTCCTAGAACTTTGTCTTTTTCCAGTAGTAGATAACTCATCAGTAAGACTAATTTTTGCAGTACATTATTGGGAGAAATTAATCAATTTGAGACAGTAAATCAATTTTGAAACAGACTGGAGAAGTTAAAGGGGGCTTTCAAGAGCAGTTATTGCCTGGAAAATTTTTAATTTCTCCTGTTTTTCTGGAAAACTCCCTGCATTCTTCACTCCAGTAATGTTGCTGGTTATCAGGTGGCTTGATGAAATCATAATTAGAAATGCTAGACAGTGAAAAATATTTATCTAGTTATTAAATTAAAGCTAGAGTAATATCCTTCATTTGTTCAAAGCATGATGAAATAGCTTATTCACTTGAACTTTTAAGATATATGAGTGAGCAGGTTATTGCTAATATTTAATTCACTTATTGCATATGACTAAAATTACAACATTTGCTTGTTTTTAGTGTTATTTTTTTCCTGGGGCAAATAAACATGCTTTTGTGAAGTAGTTTTATATCTTTGTAAGTACTGATTAATCAATTTGTTAATTAATCGTAAGGGATTCACTTCTAGAGAGTGATGAGAGACTGTTTTTCACCTAGAACCATAGAATCATAGAATTATAGAATCATTAAGGATTGTAAGGGACCTCGAAAGATCAACTAGTCCAATCCCCCTGCCACACGTAGACAAAGTCATAGAATAAGTCAGGCTTAGAAGGGGCCACCTGATCATCCAGTTCCAACTCTCCCACCATGGGCAGGGACACCCCACCCTAGATCAGGCTGGTCAGAGCCTCATCCACCCTGGCCTTGAACACCTCCAAGGATGGGGCCTCAACCACTTCCTTTGGCACCCATTCCAGGCTCTCACCACTCTCATGGTGAAGAACTTCCTCCTCACATCCACTCTAAATCTACATCTCCAGCTTTGCTCCATTCCCCCAGTCCTGTCTCTACCTGATAACCTAAAAAGTCCCTCTCCAGCCTTTTTATAGGCCCCCTCCAGATATTGGAAGGCCACAATAAGGTCACCTCGGAGCCTCCTATTCTCCAGACTGAACAGCCCAAATTCTCTCAGTCTGGCCTCATAGGAGAGGTGCTTCAGCCCTCTGATCATCCTCATGGCCCTCCTCTGCACTCGCTCCAGCATGTGCACATCCCTTTTGTAATAAAAGCTCCAGAACTGGACACAGTGCTCCAGGTGGGGTCTCACTCGAGAGGAGTAGATGGGGAGAATCCCTTCCCGTGATCTGCTGGCCACACTTCTCCTGATGCAGCCCAGGAGCCGGTTTGCCTTCTGGGACGCAAGTGCACGCTGCTGGCTCATGTTGAGCCTTTCATCCACAAGCAGCCCCAAGTCCCTCTCCTCAGGGCTACTCTGCAGCCAGTCACTGCCCAGCATGCACTTGTGCTAAAGATTGTCTTGACCCAGATGCAGGACCTTACACTTGGTCTTGTTGAACCCCATCACGTTGGCTTGTGCCCACCTCTCCAGCCTGTCCAGGTCCCTCTGGATAACATCCCTGCCCTCCAGCGTGTCTGCTGCACCACACAGTTTGGTGTCGTCAGCAAACTTGCTGAGGGTGCACTCAATGCCTCTGTCCATGTCACCGACAAAGATGTTGAACAAGACTGGTCCCAGGACTGATCCCTGAGGGCCTCCCCTTGTCACTGGCCTCCACTTGGACATGGATCCATCAACAACCACTCTCTGGGTGTGACCATCAATCCAATTCTTTACCCATCTAGTGGTCCACCCCTCAAAACCATGTTCCACCAGCTTGGAGACCAGAATGTGGTGCGGGACAGTGCAAAGGCTTTACTCAGGTCCAGGTAAATGACATCAGTCGCTCACCCCTCATCCATTAATGTTGTGACCTGTTCATAGAAGGCCACCAGTTTTGTCAGGCAGGATTTGCCCTTGGTGAAGCCATGCTGATTGTGCCCAGTCACCTCTTCACTATTCTCCTGTCTCACTTATCAACTAATATCCCTAATATCACTGTTTTCCACACAGCAAGTAATTTCCAGTAATGCTCTACCACAGAAACTAGTATCAAGGTAACTCAAATTCTGTGTATTTTACTGGAAATACTTCATTGCATTGAAGACTTCATTTTCAATTTTCTTCATTGAAAAAGAGTCAAGGATGTGTAGCTCTCTGCATGTGAAAGATGTTACACCTTAGAAGAATAAACTTTGTAAATCCTGAACTTAACTCCAGCAATTTAGCAGTGGTGCTGAAGATATCATAATTATGTATGACCACAAGTCTGATGATAATCCAGGGAATTAAAAAATGTGTTCTGTCAGTTTCAACAAGTTTTCATTATTTGAAAAACATCATTCATACCATTACTGTGATTTCCTAAATTTCTGTATATTTATAAAATTATCCTGCTTGATCTGCAAGTGAGAATAAGTAATTCCTTAATAAAGCAAAATTAGGGGAAAAAACCTTTTTGAAAATACATCATTCCAAACTGGCATATGTCTAAATCATACTAGATCACCAAACAGACGTTGAAAATTCAAAACTAATATTTTTTTACCACCAAGAACATCACTTCCTTCTCACTTCTAAATATTTTTCAAAACATGTTAGAACTGATTTACAGATGGAGGCAAAACAGGATACATTACAGCATATAAAAGATGCCACGCAATCAAGTTGAAGAAAATATGCCCCACCCTCTAATTATTTATGTCTGGGGAAAAGGGAAGGGAAAAACAGGGGAAAAGGGGGGAAAAGAAAAAGAAGGGAAGGGAAGGGAAGGGAAGGGAAGGAGGCTTCAAAAAGACCTGATCAATTTTTCAAAATAACCCTTAAACCTGGTCTAACTTACACATAGATAATTTGTGTCATCCAGATAGAGAGGAAGCACATTTGTATTAATTAATGAACGATACTTATTGTCCTGGACGTAGGATTTTAATATCTTACCCTTCCTGAACCCATTTTGATATTGATGCTTCCAGATTTAAATACAGAGTTATCTTTGACATTTACTAAAGCAAAAAGTAAAACAAAATAATAAAGAGAGGATTGTAGGGTGTCTTAAATAAGGAACACATCTTGTAGGCATTGGTATTGAGTAATAACACAGCTCAGTAACGAAATATAATGCATTGCAGTGAAAAAAAATACCCAACTGTTTGATATGACATCTTTCAGAGAAGCTCTCCCAATTTTTTTCTGAGAATAGGTAATGAGCGTGTGACACAAGCACTTAGGACTGCTAAAGAAGAAATCCAGAGATATATTTTTGTTTGAGATCTAAAGCAAGAGTGTTTAAAGAGAAACAGGTCAAACAGTGGTTGATGTGTAAGTCCCCCCATTACACTGTTAAAAAATGCTGGTATTTCAGTCAAGATAAATGGAAAACCTAAGAGATAAACCTTCTGAAGCATCAGATGGCAGGTGGCAAATTCCTAACCTGAACCAGTAATGTGTGAAGACCTGTAAAGTGGTGTGAGTGGCAAGAAGCTTCTAATTATTCCGCAATTTGCTTTAATTTAAATCGGACTTTAATTTGTTGTCACAACAGATTAACAGTGGCTGCACAAACAAATGTAATGAATTCAGGGTGTTTCAAAGCCAAGGGCTAAACCTGGATTTATTATTGGCATTCATCTCTCTGGCCTGGGCAGGATTTGTTTCTTTTATCTTTTCCTTTTTTCCTTTCCAATGAAGTCAACAATTTAAGGCAAACTAATGAGAAATAAATAAAATGAAGAAAGCTTCATCTTAACTTGAGGACTTCTATTTGTGTGCATATTTCAAAGCAATGCCATAGCAGCTGTGCCTTATTCTGTTTAATTTATTTTATTTTTTCTGGCTGAGTAAAGAGAAAAACTGTTCTCCACCACAACACTGATTTGGATCTAATCTGGAATAGCCTTCTTATTAATATTGTACTCAACCTCAGGAAATGATATCATAGGCCACTTACTGGAGCCAAAATACATATGAAGTCAGTTGATTCTATTTATTAAGAGCATGCAAGGTCTTTGACCTCCTTACAGTACACAAACATTAGGCCAGCTGGTTTACAGACATTCTTTTATACTAAATCTGCACATTCATATCTGTTAGCAACTTTTCATTTCATCACAGTACAAAGATTACCAGAAATGTAGCCGTGGTTCACATGATTATATTTAGTCTGCAGGACTAGCCAATAGACATACATACTGTGTTATTTTCCTATGTTCATTAATGGTGGCAGATAAAAACCATACCACTGCTTTCAGGTATATAAATCATATTAAACTGAGAAACTGGAAATTATCCTATTATAGAGAGCCATCTCACTATATAACACAGAAATATTTAACGTTGCAGGAAGTGATCACTGGAACAAAATCGTTTGAGTGCCAAAGCATTTAAGAATGCATTTTCAAAAGCTCAAATAGGCATAAATCACTTACTGAGGTACAAGTGTAGGTTAGAAGTGTAACTGATTTTTTAAGAGATACTGTAATCTATAATGGAAAGGTGAAAAGTGACTTTGTTTAACAGACATAACCCACATTTCCTGAACCAATCAGGCTATGCAAATTCCAAACAAACATAATCTGTTTATTTCATGAACAGCCTATCTGTTCAAGATTTCAAGGTCTCGAAAGAGATGAAATTCAAAACATTTTACCGCAGTTTGTGTTCCTTCATCAGTTCACCAAGTCTATGTGTGAAGGCATCTGTTCCGTTCTGTGGTTGGGTATGCACTCAATCATTATGTGTTGTCTTCTTATATTGGGCACTAAGGGGTTTGGTAGCAGAACGCCGCTGGGTGAGATGTGTTGGAAGAGACAGTGAATAGTCTAATGGTCTTATGCCAGATCCAGAAAGTTCCTTAAGGCTATGAATCTGAGCAAAGCAGACCACTGAATAACAGTATTTCAAACAGGCAGAGAAGCTTTTGAGACCTCTACTCAAGTGTATTTAAGAAAGAGCAGCAGCATGAAGGAAACAGAAGCACAGCAGAACCATCACCATTCTCCATGATGAAGGAGCTAGTTCTAAAGGGAGTGTGGGCATGGGCAAGGACACTCTTAAGTCACACTCTTAAGGGGCTGCAGCCTGTGGAATACCCAGCGCTGGGACAGGGACAGCACTGGGAGAGCAACTGCAGGAAACCCATGCCAGGGCAGCAGAATATTAAGGAACAAGAAGCAGTGAGGGAAAACAAAGAAGAAGAAGCAGGAATAAACCATTAAGTGCAAACCCCAACCTCCTGCATCAGCTGTAGTGTGTCATGAAAGGGATTGGAAAAGACTGAATGTAACATGGAAAAGTGAGGGGAAGTTGACACTATGAAGTGGAGAAGGAGATATTTTTACTAAAGTAGAGACTGAGAGAGGGGTAGATAATACATGAGAGTCCCTTCACTTCAATATTTTGCTTTGGGCCATAGAGAGTGTACCTTCTGTGTACCTCACATATTCATACTACTGGTTTTCAATTGTTTTTTATTTTGTCTAGCTAATTTCCTTATGATTCCAAACACATATATCTAGCTATTCCTGTCTTCATCTAATCTGATGCCTCTAAAGACAGACACTTATGTAAGTATGTTTTGTGAACCTGTACAAACTTTGTCATTTTTATGCCTAAATTTTCCTCTGAACTAGATCTCAAAATTATTCCGAGTTAGGCAGTATGTAGCTCTAATATGATTAGTAAATGTGATGCTCATCATACAAAGGGTCAGAAAGAGTACCTGAGCATCCACAGACCTGTGAGTCTGACCTTGGTGCCAGAGAAGGCTACGAAACAAATCATCTCGAGTGCCATTTTGCATCATTTATAGGACAATAAGGTCATTATTAACATGGGTTCCTAAATTAGCATGGGTTCCTGAAATGCAGGTCCTGCCTGACCAACTGAATCTCCTTCTATGACATGCCTAGTGGATGAGTAAAGGCTGTGGACATTGTCTACATGGACATAAGCAAAACCTTTGATGTAATTTCACACTGAATTTTCATTAAACACTGTCTGCCCATGGCTTTGACTGGTGTACACTCCACTGGGTTAAACCCTGTCTGGATGGCTGGACCCAAAGAGTGATGGTGAATGAAATTCAATTCAGTTGGCATGTGGCAAGTGTGTTTTCCAAGGCTCACTACAGGATCCTATTCTTTTCAACCACTTTAGAAATGATCTGGACAGTGGGATCAAGTATATCCTTAGTCAGTTTGCAGATGACACCAAGCTTAGCAGATAGATTGATATGCTTGAATGTAGAGAGGCTCTACAGAGAGATCTGGACAGGCTGAATCTTACCTTCCTTGTTATAATAAGAATCATCTGCATTGCATAACATCTTCGGTGTTTTTCTACTCATATTTGAATTACATATCTTAATTTGCTTGTCTATGGGTATTACAGGATTTTTGCTTTTTTGGAGGAAATATATGTGAGACAGGTGGCTTCTTGAATGCAGTTGTTTTAAGATAAAGTATAATACATTCTTTTTTTATTTATAAATATATCTGGTTTACTCTCTATTGCATAAATTAATTATTTCTAGCTGCTATTGGTATTAAAATTTCTTAAAATCTGTAAAATTACTCTCAGGCACACTCTGCTGTGTAAGGTTTAAAACTTAGAATTTGATATTGGCTTTATTATAAATTATTATAAATGTTTAGTTTAAGTTACAAGTAAGCTCATTTTAGATGCAGCAAAATATTGATATTAGATTATTTTTAAATATCTGAGGAATTTCTTCCAACACTGAATAAGAAATTCATTAAATTAGGAAAAATAATACTGATCTTACAATTCTTCATCACATGTAGAAGTGTGGAAGGCACACCTTCCCTCAGAAGTATTTTAAAATATTCTTCATGCAATAGCACTAGACAAAGTCTTAATAGACTCACAGAATCACATAACACTAGAGATTGGAAGAGACCTCAAAAGATCAGCTAGTCTTATCCACCTATCCCCCTGCCATAGCAGGATTGCCTAGACCAAGACACACAGGAACATATCCAGGTGGGCTTTAAACATCTCCAGAGGAGACTCCACAACCTCCCTGGACAGCCAATTCCAGTGCTCTGTCATCCTCACTGGGAAGAAGTTCCTTCTGATATTTATGTTGAACCTCCTATGTTCCAGCTTACACACGTTGGCCTTTGTCCTATCACTTGGATGACACTGAGAAGACCCCGGATCCACCCTCCTGACATCCACCCCTCACATATTTATAGACATTAATGAGGTCACCCCTCAGTCTCCTTTTCTCCAAGCTAAACTCTACACTTACTTTTGTTAGAGTTCATTTCATGTCTCCCAGCCCAGCTCTCCAGATTGTCCAGGTCCTTCTGAATGGCAGCAGAAAGAGCTGGTTTGTCAGCCACTCTTCCCAGCAAACTTGCTGGTAGTGTACTCTAATCCCTCATCCAAGTCATTAATGAATAGATTGAATAGAGAACATAATGTTATATAAATCCTGAAGTAAGATATGGTTTGTTGTACAATAAATCCCTATAAAAAATAACTTGCTCTGTTTTCAAGAGGACTTCTGAAATTGGTAGGTGAAACAGGTTATAATGTCCATTAACAGCCCAGAATATTAAAGAGATGAAGAGGTGTAGAGTTAAGGTGTGTAGTAATTCTTTCCACATATGATTAGGCTTCTAACTTGCAGGTGTTTCAAGTTTGGCAGGAGGAATCAGGACCTAGGTAAGTGAAATTAAGTTTCCTTCAGCTTTAATGCAGACTAATGTTTGTGAGTTCCTTTCTTGGGTCTTCAGCTACCTGTCTGACCCTGTTCTTAGGAGTGCAAGTAACCTTAATGAGATGAAAACATTAATAAAATTTTCTTTTATTGATTCAGACAAAGGAGAGTAGCAGGGTTTTTTTTTTTACAATGATATCCATATTTTTTATAGTTTACACTAAGCAATTGTGTTGCCTAGCAATTTTATTAAATCATCTGAATAATGCATAAGTGTTTGTATACAATGTACAAGCTTATTAGACTGTATTATATTAACAAATGCATTGAAATTGTTCCAGTTCAAGATCTATTTGACTACCAAATCACAAGGTTGGTAGAATATGCATGTAATCAGAATGGGTAATAGCCTTCAATATATGAAATAATGTTAGTATTTTGCACTTTGGAAGTAACTACCATCTGTGGACCTCAAACATTTTGTATCTATTAACAATTAAACTCTCACATCTCTGCACTGCAACAGCGTATGCCAATTTTTTTCTACCTGTAAGTTGCAATGCACAACAACATAGACATACACTGTGTAATTCATTAGCAACTCAGTACTTGCTACTGGTAGATCACAGCTGGACCCCGTTATCATAACTTAGATTCTTCGATGATTTCTCTCATCAGCAGATAAACTTGCTACAATGATCTTGTTTACCAAATCACTTCCATGTAAGACAGTCTCATTCATCAATAATCCAAAGGATTTTTCTTCTTGGGTCTAAATATTTTGACTGAGCCCAAGTGAAATAGAGTTTATATATTCCTTCTATTACTAGAACAATCTTCATGGCTCTTATACACCCAGAAATTAATGTTTTGGAGAAAATAATGTACCAGGACCAGATATGGTAGAGCTCTTTTCCAAAACACACATGGGAAACTGACTTTGTAATAATAATTTTAACAGTATAATATTAAAATGTTAAGAATATTCACAATCAGAGTTAAAAGCATGGTCTGGTGTGTTTTTTGTGCAAATATACTACAAAAACGCATGATCACGCATTTCTTACTCTGATGAAGTTATTAATTCAAACACACACTTGGGATGATTTTATACAGAATCAGAGAATATTAGGGATAGGAAGCGACCTCGAAAGATCATCCAGTCTAACCCCCCTGTCACAGCAGGATCACCTAGACCAAGTCCAGGAGGGTTTTAAATGTCTCCAGAGAAGGAGACTCCACAAACCCCACAGGCAGCCCCCTCCAGTGCCTCGTCACCCTCACTGGGAGAAGTTATAGAATCACAGAATCAGTCAGGGTTGGAAGGGACCACAGGTCGCTATCTGATATCCTAAAAAGTCTCTCCTCAGCTTTTTTGTAGGCCCCCTTCAGACACTGGAAGGCCACAATAAGGTCACCTGTGAGCCTCCTCTTCTCCAGACTGAACAGGCCCACTCTCTCAGTCTGGCCTCATTGGAGAGGTGCTCCAGCCTTCTGATCATCCTCGTTGTGGGATGACTTAAAAATTAAACCTAGCATTATTTGCACATTAAGGAAAGTTCTAAGCCTCTAGGGTAGAGTACAGCTGGAACACAAGGAATCCCGTCCTCTGATGGTTCTCTAGGCAACTGGGTCTGCAAACCATGAGGGGTGAAGCAATACGAAGGCATTGCGGTCAACCCTTGTGAGGAAATGTGCAGCCATGGTCAAGGCCTGTGATACGATGTACAGGATGNATAAAGAACCTGTAAATCTGTTGCTCTAATAAATTACTCTTGCTCATGTGAACTAGCCTTGCCATTCCTCACTGGACACTGCGCGAGTCCATAGATTGTGACTAGACGAGAACACAACACACTATTGAGTGAATCCGAGATATACGAACTTGTACTGTGGCACTATCGAGTGAATCCGACCTAGTTATTTGACTCATAGTGTGAAACTGGATATTGCTCAGGATTTGGACCTGTACTCCCTGCCAAATCCACTGCCCCCCCTTAACACAACACTCGTGGCCCTCCTCTGCACTTGCTCCAGCATTTCCACATCCTTCTTGTAATAAGGGCTCCAGAACCGGACGCAGTCCTCCAGATGGGGTCTCACCAGAGCAGAGTAGAGGGGGAGAATCACCTCCCTCGACCTGCTGGCCACAATTCTCCTGATGCAGCCCAGGATCCAGTTTGCCCTCTGGGCCACAAGTGCACACTGCCAGCTCATGCTGAGCCTCTCGCCCACAAGCAACCCCAAGTCCCTCTCCTCAGGGCTACTCTCCAGCCAGTCACTGCCCAGCCTGTATTTGTGCTTAGGATTGCCTCCACCCAGATGCAGGACCTTACACTTCATTCTGTTGAACCCCATCAGGTTGGCTTGTGTCCACCTCTCCAGCCTGTCCAGGTCCCTCTGGATGGCATCGCTGCCCTGCAGCATGTCTGCTTGGTGTCGTCAGCAAACTTGCTGAGGGTGCATTCAATACCATTGTCCATGTCACCAACAAAGATGTTGAACAAGACTGGTCCCAGGACAGATCCCTGAGGGACTCCGCTTGTCACTGGCCTCCACTTGGATATTTTATAGATAGTCAGAAAAATAACTTTTCAAAAATGCATGTTAAGATCACATCTGTGTAGCATGAAATTATATCTCCTTAAGCTAGTGAGTGTGAAAAGCATACATTTAAGATCTGATATTACTTTGGCTGATGCAAATAATGTCATAGTTGCACAGAGGCATCAAAAGGATTTGAATTTTTGAAAAACTCCTTTGTTAACAGAAATAATACAATCAAGATTAGATGTGATGATGCACATTGTATGTAAGAGACAGATTTGTATAGATTGTAGATTGATCTCATAAAGCATTTGGCAAACTGGGACAAAATGTGTCTTCACAGGCTCATTGTGAGGAAGAAGGGACATTCAATGAATTACAGGAGTGAAAGGTCTCTAATTTTGAGATATTTTAGCTTGCTCCCATGTCTACTAAAGCATATGCGAGGGACATAGTACATTAGTCACTGCAACGATAAAAGTTGTAAAAACATTTTCCGTTATTCCATTTTTGCAAATAGCTACAGAGGATGTATAAAAAGCAGAACATTGTGAAAGTTCATTTGGATTTGATAAAAATCATACATTTCTAAACATTACATAATTTGTTATCTATGAGCATACATTTGGTTAAAAAGTAAACACAGGAAACTTTTATAGCAAAAGGAAATATTTCCGGTGTAACTGAATTCAGCATCAATGCATTTTTCCTTCTCTCTCTTGCACTGTATTGCTTGAAAGTTTGGTTTTTTTGGTAAAAGCTTAATAAATTGTAAGTCCATTAGAATTAAGCATCATAAGAGAATTCATAGATTACTGACAAGATAGCTACTACTTATTTGAAATGAAAACCATTATTAAAATACACATTTTTTGAAGAAAATACATTGTTGAAGTCATAGAAATTAACGTTTAATTCCACTTCATCTGTCACAGAGTTGCTTCTGTGTCTGCCATAGATTAGTGAAAAGAATTCTGACTGATGCAATAGACCTTTCAGTTTGTGACAGTGCATATCTTAGATTCATTTCCAACCCCTAACATCCTATGATCCTATGATAACAGTGCCACTGATGAGCCTTACAGCACACACAGCATGAGTTTTTGTCTGTGATGAAAGTATGTAAGCAAAAAGCTCAGTTCTGGTTTCCTCATCCCTCTATCCTTAGTAACAATAATTCTAGGTAGAATTTCATGGTCAACCACACAGAATGATTCTTAAAGAGGTCTTAAAGAGACACGTTTGAAAATGAGACTAAATTTGTCCGTATTATGAGATGACAAAGGATTTGGTTGGAAACTGAAAGTTCAGCAAATCTGTTTGCCAGACATTTCAGCTCCAGTAAAATGCTGTTAGCCTGTTACGCTCTAAACTCTGAACTATTTGCAAAAGTCACCTGGGAGAGCAGTGAGGTTACAGCATTAATATATTCTACAAATTCTCTGCTTTTGTTCCGTACCCCCAGCATCAGTTCACAGTTGTGCACACTTTGTATGGTTTTCAGATGAAATATGTGTTCTCTAGGTGACAATGAGACGTGGAGTGATAATTTGCAGGGAAATAAAAAAGACACGGAGGAGATTGACTGTCTACTATTAGACGATATAAATCAGACCCAGTATTTAGTCCAGTGACAGTTTCAGGGGTTTTAAGCTGGAGAAAGGAGGACATATGAATGGCCATTTTATAGGCCAAATCTTGCTAGTGGCAAAATTTGAGTTATGAGTAGTCTGTTCATCAAATAAAGCACTCTTTGCAGTCATGGGAGGGGTTTTTATTGTTTCATTTCTTTGACAAGACAGATTTTTCCTTATTTCTAATATCTCTCAATAAAACTCCTTCAACAAATTTGTCCAAGCACTTTGGAGTACTGAAGTGAGCTTCCCAAATGTATAGAATATTAATTTGAGAGGTGTGGTGTAATTTTTGAATTTTCAAGGGAAAGATTTACGGCATTACAATCTTCTTCCAGACAAAGTGTCATCAAATCTACCTTGTCCATGGGAAGTCATAGGGTGTTATTAGAAGAGAGATAAATTTAAAACATGAAGCAGAAAAAGGTTTGTTTTAAAACAGAAGCATATTTAGAAACAGAGATGAAACAGAAGAAATAAAAACTAGAAATAAAATTAGTAGGTATAAACAGCTTAAACAGCTTAATAACACAAATTTAAAGTCTACCAAAAAACTAGCATCACACAGTGGGTACCATAAGAGGAAGTGGTGAGTACCCATGGTGGGTGACTTTGTGTGAGGTCCATTGAGGCAGCCATCTGCCTGACAGAGAGTCAGGAGAGAGATTCTTCCTTTTGGGAACGAAGATCTGAGATGTTGATATCCCAGCCTCTCAAGAGCACCTATTGCTATTTTTCCATTTGGCACAAATAACAATGCAAGGTGGAATCTTGGCAGAATCAAGAAAGACTTCAAAGACCTGGGAATCCAAATCAGAAGCACTGATGCCCAAGGTATCTTTTCTTTATTTTGCCAGATAAAGGAATGGGTGCAGCCAGAAATAGGTGTATAATGCATACCAATGTCTGACGTCATGACTGCTGCAGCAGTGAGGTAATTGGGTTTACAACAAGAGTGTATATGCTGGAGAATGGCTTAGTGACCACACCTGCCAGTTCCCTTTGGACCCCAGGGGACATCTCATGAGATCTCATGAACTTGGATATATTCAGGTTTCTCAGAGGTCTCAAATCTGATCTTCTCCTGTGATGGGTGGGACTTAAATGCTGCAGTCCCTGCACTGAGATTTAGGAACTAAAGATATGTAAACTCAAAGGTAGTAATATTGCCATCTTTACTTAGAAAACCTTATGTTTCTAGAAAAAACTACTTTGGGAGGCTTTATCAGATATGAAATAGAATTTATATCTCACTGGATAAAAAACAAGAACAATAATTGACAGTTTAATTTGATTATGCAAATTAAATATGGTGAAGAATTGGTGATCCTGCTCTGGCAGAGGGATTGAACTAGAGGATCTTTCAAGGTCCCTTCGAATCCCTAATGTTCTGTGATTCTGTGTTAGTACATATAGAACAGAATTAAATATCAGGAAAGGTACAGATTATGATATTGTTATCTCCTGTAGGATAGGTTTCTGTTGAAGAAGGTTCTGGAAGGAAAAAAAAAGTGCTTTGAAACTATTCTGTCCTGTGGAACCCCCACATTTACTATACATTTGAATTATTAATGTAGTTTCCATTCTGTTTTTCAAATGTGTTTTTATATTTTTCCAGTTAAAGTTTGATACTGAGAAATCAGATGAATTAACTGATTTCTGCTACTAGAAGAATATTTGTCCTAGTAAATTACCTGTATAAATTGACTTATTAAAGAAAATATCATAATCTAGAAATTAATTTTACCCATGCATAAAAATAATTAAATATAGATATACTTTAATGATATTGTGTGAAATAAGTATTCAGATCAATAAGAAGGAAAATCTAGTTTTAAACAAATATTGGTTTGATCTCTGTCACATCAGCCTAACTGAAGGGATCTCAGTATATCTTGTCTTAAATTTTGCCCATTAAAAAAGCCTACTACAGTGACTTTTCATTTGCTGTCTATCTTGAAAGTTCTACGCTGCAAATGTCCTAAATACAGTTCATTGTCTGTATTCCTTACAAAAATTAATTTTGATTCCCACTTTGAAAGATTTTAATTGAGAATTAATACTTTATTATTTAAAACACTGAAGTTAAAGTTAAGGAAGCTAAAATTACTTTGGTCTACAATTACAAAGAATTGATGTTACCTTATGAACAAAACTGAAAGAAAACCTACAAAATCATTAACTGGAGATTAGAAACAGTTTGTCACAATAACAAGGACAGGTAATAAATGCTAATACTCTGTGTAACTCTGATTACAGATCCAGATTGCTGAACACAGAGGGAAGTAGAACTGAGAGTACACATTTATCAAGGAAAAATAAATGTTGATTTATAGAAACCGAGTAATAAAATATTTTGAATTTAATATGCATTTTTAAATTATTATTTCCTTAAGGAATTTACTTTTCCTTTCTCTTAGTTTGTTTTTGCTTTTACAAGGATATATAGATATATAGAAAAAAAATTAATGTTTAAACTGGACAGAAACATTTAGAATTATTTCAATTTTTTCCTTTATTTTTTGAAAATGACAAATCCCACAAAAGGTTTTTTTGGTTGGTTAGTTTTTTGGGTTTTTTTAGCTTCAGCTGTTTCCAGCTATCCCACTCCTGATTCTCTGACTCCTTTTCAGTCAACAGAGAGCCTTAAATCCCTATAGGCAATTGGGCAGATGTGCTAATAATCCAGCTTAAAATCATAGAATCATAAGTAACTTCATTCCAAAATAGATACTTATTGGAGTTATTTTATTTAAATAAGGATCTCTGAACTTTATGTTGGACTAATTAATCTTGGACAGCTGTAACATCTTTCATATTTTTCTCTCAAATCAGTCTATTGTGCTATTAGCAAATTTATGCACTTATTTTGATGTGCATATTTTGATATTATATTGTTCACTGCTTTTCTAAAATAAAAGTGCATTCTATTCCTTTGTTTCTATCTTGTGGTGGATTTAAATGATTTTTTCACATATATAAAATACAAACCCAGAACACTTCTATCTGCATATATATGTACATATTCACATAAATACTTACTTTATATAAGAAAATCAAAGATCAGCCTGAGCTAGATAGTGAAATCTTACAGAAGTGGTGGACTTCGTGAAAAAGACAAGTAAATTTAGTGCCAAGTCTATGTTCTTTATGAATATACAGTTGCTTACACCTCAGTGACTGGCCTTATGTAGCTCTAGGTTGGGATACAAAGCAGTTTGATATAAACTGGGGGGGAAATAGATACAGAAGAATACTAAGTCTACAGTGTCATATCAGACAGTTCATTTATTCCATCAAATAAGATTACATACATACAAATTGCCCTTAGAACTTTAATTTAATAATTTGATTGTAAATTATATTTCTTAGAGCACTATAATGTATGATCATTTGGGAAAGTTAAGCGTTTTGATTTGGAATGACACAAAAATTTAGTATATTGAGTTATCGAATAATTGGTAAATTCTGAATACTTAGGAACACGTAGCTTTTCACCTTACAGCAATCATATAAACAGCAGTTTAGAAAACTTTCTCTGCAATACTTCTTAACATAGCCGGTATTTCAAGGCTAAATTTCTGGCATTTACAATTTAATTCATGTGCAGTCAAAATTAATTTCATTCTATTAATAACTCTAAAGACATTAACTTCAAAAATTTTAGAGAAGTATATTACAGTAATCTGCTTCTGTAGTAGAAGTGTGGCATAGCAACTGTATCTCTGATGTGTGTAATAACTAGTAACTAATTTGTTTACTTTCAGAGTTTTTTTTAAAATGCATATTATATATAATTCTTTCAATTCAAACTTATAGAAAGTTGAGATTCAGCTTCAGAGCAACAGATTTTGACTCCTAATATTTCAAAAAACACATTTCTGGAAACTTTGCCGTATTAAATCTTATTAAGGTAGAGGTCTGGCACAGTCATTATTGAGTTGTCATCATAGTCTACAGGATATAAATTTTAAAAAATGTCTCCAGTATAAAGAGAATTCCTTATTAAAACCACCTCTCTTTAAGACTATATTACATCAACAGGTGATTTTTTTTTGTGTGAGCAGGGCTTCTTTCTATGTCGCCATTGTTGGTTGACCCCCTGTTTGTGTTGCATTGGTAGTAGAGCTACTACAGAATGCAGAAAGCAGCTTCATAAGGCAAACTTTAAAGAAAAGTTGTCAAACCTGTGATCCCAGGAAGATCTTCATTAAAGTGAATAGAGCATGTCCCTATTCTTTTTCAGAGCAAGAAGTGAAATATCCCAATGTGATTTTTGTCCCTTGTTTTTGGTAGTTCCTTACTCAGTAGTCCAAGTCTGATTCTTGTATTTGGCTCCAGACTGATGTTATATTTGAAAAATTCTCTACAGCAATTAAAATCTTCTGCTGTTGAAATCAGTTTATGATGATGAAGTAATGAGTTTTATCAGTATTCTCTGCATAGTAGGCACAAGGTATACAGAATAAAATTGTAAACAAATATATCTGTAATTAGACTTCAGTACCAAATATATGTTTCAAATTCTATTATCCAAAATATGAATAACTTGAGCAGATTAGAGTTACTGGCAGGGACACCCAACATATGTAACAAATTACCTGTTAATATATTTACACTGATACTGGTCACAAATACACACATAGCCTGATCTGGCAGGGGGTTTGGACTAGATAACCTTTTGAGGTTTGTTCCAACTGCTAACATTCTGTGATTCTGTGATATCACACTCTTAACTTGATTCATTATTTGATGCATCCAATCCCTCTAGGCTGTCAGTTTAACGGAACATTTTTACAGTTTGCCTATGAGAATCTACTGAAGAATGTTCAGTGCATGAGGAAATGTATGAGGAATTTTTTACACTTTCTTCCTTCAGTTAAAGGGAATTACCATCTGCTTCAGTTGTGCAGAAATGTTCAACAGCACCTGACATGAATTCCAAAGCTGCTGACCCAACATTTCCAAAACCTTTGCTGTGTCTGTCATAGGCTAGATAGAGGACATCATTAGGTGCTGTATTTCTAATCAGCAGCAACTTGATGAGTATTATTTTTCAATCCCTTTAAATAGCACAATATGCAGGACTCCATCCTCATTCAAAATCAAGAAAGAAGTACTTCAAGAAAAAACATTGGTAGATGTTTCCTTTAGTTAGATGTTTCCAATGTTACTATTAAAATACAATAAGACACAAGGATAGATCTCATAACTCAGAGTTCTGAAATAAAGTGATTTGTCTTTAAACACCTTGTTTCTTGAACGACTTGATAGTCTGAAGCAAGACATTTCCTTGTTCCTAGTTTCTGGCTTCTTTATTCTTCTTGCTGCAATGGGTAGGGCAAAGTGATTTTTTCTGATTCTCAAGAACACACTTTTCCACAGGCAAAAATGTTGTGCCTGTTTTCCTCACTGTATCTATCTGTGATCATTTGTTTCATGAATAAAAGTTCACGGAAGGTCCTGTTGTTAAGTCACCAGAATAACATCATAGCTGGACAAAAAGCATGGTGGAATAGAAAGGGTTAAGTGTGGAGGGGCAGGGAGGAAACTAAACATTTTCACAGGTGACTTGGCTAAGGATTTAGTTTAGCAGAGACTTTTTTTTTTTCCTTTGAAAGACATTGAAAAAAAAAGAAACTAGTTTTTAATTATTTGAAAAAGATGACAGACAGTAAGCACATAGGAAAATTCTCTAGAAACATATCACAGAGTAAGCATTTCAGAATGGACATCTAAATCAAGGCAGATAGCAAGCAAAAATAGAGGAGGACTTGAGAATCCCTCAAACCTTGGATGTGAAAGACAGAGACTGGGTTCTTTGAAATGCATGCAGCTGCACCGAGGGATGCAGGTGTGGGTGCTGAGAAACTGAGGCCATCCTGGACTGACATGGTCTCCTTCCCAGGTCTCTAAATTGGAAGAAGATCCAAGGCCCAAACTGTAGTGATCTCCCATTATATTTTCCTCAGGTTGTGTGATGGCATTTATGACACAGTTTCTAGTTTGTGTGCACCGACTTGCGTAACCTTTTCTGAGACTAAATCTCAGCCTAAGCATATATTAAAGATATGTCTATCAACTTTGTACATGAGTTTTGGAAACTAACAAAAAGGTAATGTGTATGACATATATTCTGTGTTCATGGTCTAAACCAAGAAAATCACATGCAAAACTTTTGTCTGACTGTACTCAGAATATCAGAGGTAGAGATGTTACCAACAGACATATTACCATCAATGTTCCTAATAATTTCACATAATATGATTCAAGAATATATAGATTAAATTTATATAAAGTATTGCTTATTTTAAATTTCTTTTGACTTAGATTGATTTTCTACCACAATATTAAAACTCTGGAAATGATTTTACAAGGCAATTCAAGGAAGTGTGTAGAATGTTAATGAATGCAACTGTCTCCTAATTTTTGTGGACATCCTTTAGAAATTTCAATGGCAGTGTAATAAAAAATATGTCTCTGTGATTGTGGGTTAGTCAATATCAAAAAGGTTGAAGAGAAATACATTTGCTTTACATTTTCACATTCAGACTGATCGGAGAGGAGAAATTATTTGTGTATAAATGTAAAGTTAGAAATATGTAGGTGAAAAGAAAAAAAAATCCACCATGTACAGAAATTCTTGCTACTTTTCTCATCCACACATATCAACGTTTAATTCTTTACTCTCAAGGAATTGATTCTTGTGGACAAGAACTCAAACTTTAAAAAAAAAGTTACAGGTCAGTTGAATACATCAATGTATATAAAACTGATTTTGGAGCCTGATCTGATTATTGTGCTTATGCAATCACAAATGAAACCTTAGTAATTATTTTGATAATTTCTACTTCTTTTTAAAACACTGTTACCATACAGTGATTTGTATGTGGGTATCTTTTGGGATAGACTACTTCAAAACTTATTAGCAAACATGATTTTTTTTTAGTCTTTATATAAATTTATCTAGATTGCCTCAGAAAAAGCATGCATGCAATGTCCTCTTTTAAATACTGGAAACTGGCTCGAGCTTAGATAATTTCAGTAATTTCCTGTAGCTGTGTCTTGTTTCATCTCAGTAAGTTTTTTCTTTTTTATTCTATATGAATATTTCATTTTCACTGAGATAGTGACTTTGTCCTTGATATTTACTTACTGATGAGGGGGGAAACTTTTCTACCCTTCTCCCAACAATTTAATGGAGGGCCAGGAAAATATTCCAGCAAGACTGAGGATAAGAAAATTGAAAAATTTGATCACCTGTTTACAGTTATGGGTCACTGGAGACTAGAAAGATTCTCAGATGCTTTTGTATAGCTACTGAACCCACCTGTTGTCAGCAGAACTATTATGGAAAACAGCCCACCGTTAGTTGCGTCCTCCCTCTTAGTTGCATAATTACAGCAGCAGGAAAAAATCTACAAAACATACAGCTTTATGCAACAGCATTAACTTCTGAACAAACACATACATTAGCATTCTCAGGATCAGACATGGGTGACTATTATGTGGAAAGCCACATCTCCTCGATTCCAAAAGTACCCCTTTTTTTCTCCACATAGCATCTTTAAGATACCGAGCTCCAATGGAGAAATTTCCACATGGTCCCACACAAGGAAAGATATTCAGTGAACCTAGTGCTTTTCTACTTCCCTCTAGATTTATGGTTGTGAGGGTCTTCCCTCAAGAAATAGTGAACTCAAGGATTTAATCCCGTTTTTACATTGTTTAATGTGTTGCATTAGGATAGTCCCCAAAAAGAAGACTTTAGTGATCTGACAAAAACAGGCTGTGGTACATAAACAATCTCTGGCATTGAGAAAGCATTCAGGCGTATTTCAATCTCTTTCTATTTTTAAGAGTCTCTGCATTCTGACCACTAAGTAAAACAGGATTTTTCTGGGCATTTTGCCACCACTTTGGGCCATGGGGCCAATAAAATCATTAGCAATACATAAATTTTATCCAGCGGGCTTTCCTGAACATGTGCAAATGTTCATAAGGTTAGAGAACAGAAATCCACATATTGTATCTTACATGCTAGGAATGCATTGACTTTACCCAGTTTGAAGTAAGTTCATATCATTTGATATTGCAATATCAAATTAAGACACATGGTTCAAGTACCACAAGAAGAATTCTGATTAAATAAATAGATCGCTACTACCTTACCAGAAGATTGCAGAATCACCACTTTCTCATTTTTACTGTACTTAGTGTGCTTAGATGAAAATTTTCTCACTTAAAGAGAAAACTAACCTTTTTAACAAAATTATCATCTCCTATATGAAAACAAGACACCTGAGGTATTTGATTGGGTGAAATCTGATACTCAAACATTTTAATGGGGTATTTTGGATGAATTTAATACAGATACAATTTGTTTTCTTAATATAGTTAACTTATCTGACTTATTCACTAAGGCGTTCATGTTAATGTTTAACTATGTTTGATAAAGCTGGGTAGTATTATCTACCCAAATATTATTGCTTATTTTTGCTAATTAACTTTCAGTAATTGATACAAGAGTTTGAACATAGGTAGTTCTGGTCCTAGCCTTTTGTTTAGAAGTGAAAAACTGTTACCTTTTTAACATTCTTTTATCAATTTCAGGTCACTTTTGTATGAAAGTGGAAAAGTCTGGATTTGGTTTATGCAACTGGAAAAATTTTAAATGTTTTTGTTCTGGTATTCAGATTTTTTTTTCTTTCTCAAGGATTATAATTAGTGTTAAATCTAAATAACTCACATAAGAAATCATTACTATGTTTCAGTTTATTTCAGTGAGCTTCTTACACTTTTTATTTATTTCTGTACACAAAAGTTAGAGCTATTTTACACTTCTCCCAGATGTGTTACAGAGGAATACATACAAAATCAGGTGACAAGTTCTGATTAATATAATACTTAATCTTAGAAAGCTGTAGCAAATTGTAAGTGTGCATCAGTGGCGTGCAGTGTCTGCTATCAGTATTCATATGCATTCCTACGCTACTCCTCAGCGTTTTTTCCTCTCAAAAGAAAACGTTACTCAACCCTAATCTAACTGGCATCATGGATGTTGAATATCACTGTTTTGTGTACAGAACTGCATTTTTTATCAGACCTTACAAACCTCCTCTCAATGAAGCCTTGTAATAGCAGTGTTTTGTAAAATGTGAAACATTGTTCAGGCTTGAGTCTCCTTTAAGTAAAACCAAACACAGAGTCCTATATACCTGCTTTGGAGTTAACATGATTATTATAAACATCTGTCCTAAAGCCTGCAGATCATTGTGAAATCACTCTGGCTGGATTATGTTAAGCAATTTATACAGTAGTGTTTAAGAAAAATATCTATAAGATTTAATGTATGGAACATTTATAGTAAAGAGGATCGTACTTCTGCTACTGTATGCAGACTGTCTTTTGATTTCTTTGTTGGTGATTTTTTTTTTTGTAGTGGATAAAAATGAGAACAATTTATACAAAGTTGAGTTTAGATTATAGATGTGTGTAGTATCAACTTTGTTGAACATTAAAATGACACCTCTTTCTTGTTTTTTTTCATTTTTCTTCCGAAAGCTACATGGAGCTGCAGAATAGTTCTGTACAAATAGCATAAATTACATAGCTATGTTCCTATGGGAAAATAAAGCATTTCGTATCTGCTGAATAAAAAGCCCTTTTCACTATTAAAACTACAGACAACTGTTGAAATGTTTTAGAAAAAATTCTGGATGAACAGACTTAACAGGTGTCAAAATATACCCATTGATAAATGCTGTTGTATGTGATTTGATTTAGCATTAATTGTAAAAGGAAAGTATGCCTTATTAATCCAATCATCTGGAATAGTTGTGAATGTAAACAAAATATAAATTCACTAGAATAGATTTATAAGAGAGGTGTTCCAAGATTTTACTACAGGAATAGGCCTGGAACAAGTAGGATTACAACTGAAAAGAAAAAAGGACAAATGCTTCACTTATTCTCAAAAGCCTGAGTATTGTTTAAAGTCAGTTTCATTAATTTTATGTTGTAAATTAAATCCTTCCTCTCTGCCAAAGTGTAACAATGTAGTACATTATTGTTCATAAATAATGATACTGGGATCCTGCTGTATCTTACAGTTATGTAAAGCTCTGCTATGTACCACTGAAAGGTGATGTTTATAAGAATTAGAAGGATTATTTGGTCATAAAACACAGCAAAGAGAAACAAGTCTAAAAAGAATGCAGCACTAATGACTGGACAATAGTAATATGTGTATCTCTCTGTTAATTAATTTTTAAATCCATTAAATAAGATACACTAAATATATGGTCAATGAGGCTAAAACCTTCCCAAACACTTCAGGAATTTATTTGTGGAAATTCCCTCCTGAAGAGAGGGTCACTATGTCTAAACTCTTCCTGACAGATGTTTATCTAACCTATTCTTAAAAGCATCTGCAGACAGACATTCCACATCCTGCCAAAGCAGTCAGTTACATTGCTTTAATAACCTCATGCCTGGAAAGTTTTTCCTAATGTCTAAGTTAGATCTACTTCAATGCACTTTAACCTATTATCTTTTCCTCTTTCCTTCTCTGTCATAATCTGTGTTGCATTAGTCCAAGTGTTTGTTTAAATGTGAAGTCCAAAACCAGGCAGATTACTCAGATGAAATCTCACCCTTGCTGAATAAACAGGAAGGTTTTTCTAAAACATCTAATTTATGCTCTTATTCCCGCACACCGGTATGTTCTTCCAGGAGCAGGACAGGTACAATTCGTTCACCGAGAGTGACAGTCAGTCATGTAAGTAGGTGACGGACAGTAACGACTGGATTAATCAGCTCTTAAAAATGAGATGCCTTTCTAATAAGATTACTTCTGCAGGCTGAGGACCAAACAGGCATTCTAAATCTAGCACTTCATCTACAGTTTAGGTCAGCAATGGTCCATGTGAGATGGTTGTATTATTTCCTGTTCAGGCCTAAAGAAGGACTGGTTTTGGTCTAAGACCTTAATCCAGTCTCATCATATTTCCACTTGACCAGAGGAAAATGCTTTTTTTTTCCTTTAGACTGGTACCTGATGTGATCAGCATCAGCTGATGTAAGGAAGGTTGTGTTTCTACCTCACCTTTCATCAGCCAGCTGCCAGGACTCACCAATGACTGTTCCTGCACCATGTCTCTGTGGCTGTGGACTCAACACAACTTCCCCATAGGCATCTCCACTTAGCATCTATGCCACAGATACATACACACAGTGTGGAATACATACTAGTGCTGTGCCAGCTTAGTAACTTATCTCCCTGGCTTTTTTAAAAATAAACTAAAAATAATTAATCTGGTTTGCATATAAGAGAATGGTTTTCATTCTAAAATACACCTTATTCATAATTGATGAAAAGTGCATGTGCCCCATCTGCCTTTACTGAAATAATAAAACTAAAGTTGATTTATCAAGAGAAATAAAATTAATTTTCTACTTCACATAAACACGAGGACTTTGTGGGCCAAATCCCTTTCTGATATACTCCAATGTGGTACATGCCTTGCTCTCCTAAACATTTTCTCTCTTGCATTGAGATTCTTTAAGATGGTGCTGATTTTATTGTATTTTACACTGTGCTTCTAATGCGGAGTCCTTACTGAATCATCTTTTCTTTTCACTCACAGGACCTCAGCTGATCTTTAATCTCTCAGAAGTAGCTCTTGCTGCCTCAAAGCAAACAGATCTGACATTTTGTGAATGCGTTGTTCTAATCCACTAATTCCCTAACTAATCTCAGTTGTTGAACAGAGTTGATTAGCAGCTCTGCATGTAGCCTCTGCCTGTTTGCAGAGTTGTCGTCTCTTGCCTACATCATTGTATAGTAGATAAGTCAACAGTGATGCCACACTAAAGATAGGGAAACAAAGCTAGATCAATTTAACTTGCAACAAAATTTTTTAAAGGATTTAGTAATTCCAGAGTTCATTTTCAGTGACAAACTACAACCAAAAGCAGAGAAAAAAAAAAATAAATCCCAGTTTTAAGTTCAGACTAAATCTAGTAGCACAAAAAAGAAAACCTTAGGATGGTTTGTTAATTCTGACATCCCTGGAAAAATGCTTAAACTTTACATAATGGTGCTATAACTGAGAAGGTAATAATATCACTAATAATGATGTAGCATAAGTTCATTACTTAAAGCTTCTCAAAACTAATTATAGGTTCCATCTTCACTAGTTGGTTTATATTTGTAGACCAATTTGAATAACAATACATGCTTTCTGATTTACTTCTACCAGTTCAAAATTCCTTTTAATTCAGTTCTGAAATTGTAGCTGACATATATGTTCACATGTATATGTGTATGTATATGCTCATATAAAACTACGGGATTTTGATAACAGGATAATTAAGGCCAGAAACGTGAACTAGAAGAAAATTACTTCTGACACCATGAGTTCAAGAAAAACAACATCTGTCTGGGAACTGGGAAATATCAACAATTTACAGTTCCAGCTTTATATTGTGTTATGTTGATTGATTTTGCAGTAATTTACAACATTTAATGTTCTACACAGATTATTTTATGGTGATGTATTATACCATAAAATGTAGTTAAAAAAAATGCAGACAATGTTTGATCTATATAAAAGTTTGAACACTGACATGCATGTAGAAGAGGAAGGCAAGCATATAAACAGTTCCTTTGGTTTGGGAAAAACATTGTTTAATGAAATAACACTTTACACACACTTCACTGGCTTACAGTAGTGAAAAAAACTGCTTAGCACATGCTACCACTTTCCTTTATGGCATTTCTTTTTTGGAAGATGCACAATTACAACTGTAAGAGTGAGCAAGGGGGTGCATGGTGATTCTCTGCTGGCAGAAGTTAAACTACATCACCAGATTAGAAGGGAATCATAGAATCATAGAATCATTACGGATCGGAAGGGACCTCGAAAGATCATCCAGTCCAATCCGCCTGCAACAGCAGGATCACCTAAACCAAGTCACACAGGAACCCGTCCAGTCGGGTCTTGAACATCTCCAGAGAAGGAGACTCCACAACCCCCCTGGGCAGCCTGTTCCAGTGTTCCGTCACCCTCACCGCGAAGAAGTTCCTTCTCAGGTTGATGTGGAACCTCCTACGTTCCAGCTTACAACCACTGCCCCTCGTCCTATCACTACATGACACCGAGAACAGCCCAGTGCCATCGTCTTTCTGGGTACCATCTACTAAATCTGTTCAGTTTTGTAGTACTATTAGAATCATAGAATAGACTTATAGAATCATTAGGGATTGGAAGGGACCTCGAAAGATCACCTAGTCCAATCCTCCTGCCACAGCAGGATCACCTCACTGGAGAAATTCATAGGATCATAGGACGTTAAGGGTTGGAAGGGACCCAAGAGATCATCGAGTCCAACCCCCCTGCCGCAGCAGGACAAAATATCTAACACAGATCACAGAGGAACGCATCCAGGCGGCCTTGAAAGTCCCCAGAGAAGGAGACTCCACGACCTCCCTGGGGAGTCTGTTCCAGTGCTCTGTGACCCTCACAGCAAAGAAGTTCCCCCTTGTGTTGAGGCGGAACCTCCTCTGCTGCAACTTACACCCATTGCTCCTTGTCCTATCACAGGGAGCAAGTGAAAAGAGCCTGTCCCCCCCCTCCTGGCCAGCCTTCAGATACTTATAAACATTGATCAAATCTCCCCTAAGTCTTCTCTTCTCCAGACTAAAAAGCCCCAAGTCCCTCAGCCTCTCCTCATAAGCCATGCCCTCCTGTCCCCTAATCATCCTCGTAGCCCTCCGCTGGACCCGCTCCAGCAGATCCCTGTCCCTCTTAAACTGGGGGGCCCAAAACTGAACACAGTACTCAAGATGAGGCCTCA
>VXBP01002774.1:48066-99552 GCA_013400115.1 Rhinopomastus cyanomelas
TTGAAGACTGGAGTGACATTGGCTCTCCTCCAGTCCTCAGGCACCTCTCCTGCCTGCCACGATTTGGCAAAGATGATAGATAGCGGTAGTTATAGAATCAAAATCACTCAGGGTTGGAAGGGACCACCTGATCATCCAGTTCCAACCCCCCCACTATGGGCAGGGACACCCCACCCTAGATCAGGCTGGCCAGAGCCCCATCCAGCCTGGCCTTGAACACCTCCAGGGATAGGGCCACAACCACCTTCCTGGGCAACCCATTCCAAGCTCTCACCACTCTCACGTGAAGAACTTCCTCCTCACATCCACTCTAAATCTACCCATCTCCAGGTTTGCTCCATTCCCCCTAGTCCTGTCACTACCTGACATCCTAAATAGTCCCTCCCCAGCCCTTCTGTAGGCCCCTCTCAGATACTGGAAGGCCACAATAAGGTCACCTGGGAGCCTCCTCTTCTCCAGACTCAACAGCCTCAACTCTCTCAGTCCATCCTCATAGGAGAGGTGCTTTAGCCCTCTGATCATCCTCATGGCCTTCCTCTGCACACACTCCAGCATGTCCACATCCTTCTTGTAATAATGGCTCCAGAACTGGACGCAGTACTCCAGATAGGGTCTCAGCAGAGCAGAGTAGAGGGGGAGAATCACCTCCCTCAACCTGCTGGCCACAATTCTCCTGATGCAGCCCAGGATCCAGTTTGCCTTCTGGACCACAAGTGCACTCTGCTGGCTCATGTTAAGCCTCTCATCCACAAGCACCTCCAAGTCCCTCTCCTCAGAGCTACTCTCCAGCCAGTCACTACCCAGCCTGTATTTGTGCTTAGGATCGCCTCGACCCAGATGCAGGACCTTACACTTGGTCTTGTTGAACCCCATCATGCTGGCTTGTGCCCACTTCTCCAGCCTGTCCAGGTCCCTCTTAGTGGCATCCCTGCCCTCCAGCGTGTCTGCTGTCCCACACATCTTGATGTTGTCAGCAAACTTGCTACTGACATGGTTAAATTTGATGACTGAGAATGATGTGGCTTTAGAAAGCTTTTCCAGTATGAAAAACAAATTTCAAATATCTTACTGGCAATCTTAATTATATCTCCACTAGAGTTTAAACAAACTCCTTTCTTAAATATGATCACCATAACAGGAAATAGTTAAAAATCTTGTCTCATAAATATCCAGAAATGTTACATATTAGTGTAAAATTCAAATAACTGATATAGCAGCTTGGCTATTGGGACACATTTTGAAGGAGAAAATGTATATACTGTAAAATGAAAGTTAAAAGACATTAATACAAACTTTCTTTATTAACTCTGGAGAGTTGTCCTTTTCAACTTTCTGGTTGGCCACCAGCTCTGACTTCTCCCATCAGACACTCCAAAGACAGTTGAGCAATTAGCCTTTGTCTTTGAGGCTAATTACCAACAAAACCCAGCTGACCATTAAGGAAGTACATAATCAGTATTTAGGTACACAGGAGACAAAAAAAAGTAAAGCTAGAAAAAGGTTGGACGAGAAAAATCCTGACACTTTAGGTATATAATATTCATTCATCTACCCATAGTATCTGTAATATTCCATTAGTTATTCATTCAGGTACAGATATCCTTATCAAGATCATGGTGAAGGCACTTGCAATAATGAATTATTTATGTTATTGTTGAGGAAAAAATATGTTCACATTGACTGATGGAATTTTTCACTGAAAATTCTAAACCCCAATCCAAACTCCAATATGTAAGAGAACTTGAAATTGAAAACAATTTTTTTGGATTAAACACTTGTAAAGGAACAAAAGAAAAGAATAACTAATGTGAAATAAAAATGATAGCAATTTTTATTATCTTAAAGCATTTACCCATGAGACACACTAAAAAGACTTGAACTCTATGTGACTGAACACCAAATCAAAAGTACCACAGTACTTTTCAAGTGAGATTGATTGACAAAGATGTTTAACATGTTACCTAAGAACATTTCAGAATCTAAGTTCCACAGATTCAGCCCATATCAGCAGGACATTTACTGCACTCTTCTTTCTGCAACCCAAGCCTTTCTTTACCTATAAAAGAAACTCCAGATATTCCTTATAAGAAAGATGAAATAAAGTAATTTTCAGAAAAAAGTTACATTGCTTTTCTGTTTAATGCCTGATCCTGATGATTGAAAGTCTGTGACGTACAGCCTAACATGAAGTTCAAACTTCAGTATTGTCAAGGCTTTATCCCAAGAAGAAATTAACTAATCAATTTAACTACTGTGCTAATGGGCTGAAACAAACCCAAAAGAAGTCCTGTTTGCAAGATTAGTTATATATAGCAGGCAGAATCAAAACGAACTCAATTGGGGAAAAAAATCCACAAGGCCTGTTCAATTCACCCCACATAAAAACCCCATATAAAGAATTCGCCCCAAATAAAAAACCCACACGAAGATGTACGAAGATTAGTCGTGTGTTCTTACAAAAATGGGCCAAACTGTAACATTCACCCTCCCAAAGGGAACAGGCTTCCAGCAGTTCGTGCTCCTTGTGAAAACACAGAGTTTGTTCCGTTCATGCACAAGTCCCTCAGTGTTGGCAGGTATTTTAAAGTCCTGTTCTCTGTTCCATATGCTTCCAAGCAAGTAATCCGTTTCCAGAATGGCAATTCCTATGGCCATGAACAGCAACAGTCTCCAAACAAGAATTCAGAGAAAACTCTCCTTCTGCTGAGCCTTGAGGTACAACTCCATTCACCATGTTCCCAGGGCGAGATGACTGCCATATTCAGCACAGTGACATCCGCACTTTCTGTACAACAGACTGAAAGTTCCGTGAAGTAGAAGGAGGAGCCAGAAACCTAAAACTGGATGCTCCAAACTCTTGTTTCTGTTTGCAGAACTGCAAAAATCTCAGCTTGGGATTTTGAATTGAACATCACATGAAGCTTCAAATTGCAAGTATAAATAAAGCTGAAGCTATTACAGAACATGCAGTATTGTAGCATAAATAACACACTGGGAGAGATGAGAAACTTTGGAAGAGATTATAGTCTTCAGTTTGCTGTTTTGGAAAGGAATTAAAACCAATGAGGTTGTGAATAGAGAGTGGTTCTGTTATTCTTACATTTCATTTTAGATTTTGTTTCAACCATTACCATGTGCTAATTACCATAACCTAATATATATCACAACTTTTATATGCGTTAGACCTCAGTTTGTGTACTTCAGTAGAGAGAGATTTCTGTTCCTTTGATGACAGATCATGTAGAGAACACCTCCATTTTGATGTTTTTAATGAGTTGCTTCAGCCTCTGACATCCAAAGGGGTAAGCAATCCAACAATTTCCTCACGTACCTGAAAACTTTTTTTTTAAAGGTGTCTTGTTGCTGGTTTTAGTCATGTCCTCTGATGACTACTATTAATGTCTTCTAGTTTCTCTTCTATTAAACCAGTTGTTTTTTATAGAAAGGAATGTACCCTCTTACAAAGTGAGGCAGTGTGAATAAATCCAGGATTATGGGATGACCATAAGCCAGCAATGTGCTCTTGTGGCCAAGAGGGCCAACAGCATCCTGGGGTGGTTAGCAGTTCAAGAAAGGTTCTTGTCCCACTCTACTCTGCCCTGGTGAGACCACATCTGGAGTATTGTGTCTAGTTCTGGGCCCCTCAGTTCAAGAAGGACATGGAGCTCCTGGAGAGAGTCCCGCATAGAGCAACGAAGAGGATGAAGGAAGTGGAACACCTCCCTGATGAGGAAAGACTGAGGGAACTGAGTCTCTTTAGCTTGGAGAAGAGGAGACTAAGTGGTGAACTTATTAATGTCTATAAATATGTGAGGGGTGGGTGTCAGGAGGATGGAGCCAGGCTCTTCTCAATGTCTTCTAGTGATAGGACAAGGGGCAATGGGTATAAGCTGGAACACAGGAGGCTCCATAGAAATATCAGAAGGAACTTCTTGACAGTGAGGGTGATGGAGCACTGGAACAGGCTGCTCAGAGAGGTTGTGGAGTCTCCTCTGGAGACATTTAAAACCCACCTGGATATGTTCCTGTGTGACTTGGTGTAGGTGATCTTGCTCTGGCAGGAGGATTGGACTAGATGATATTTCGAGGTCCCTTCCAATCTCTAATGTTCTGTGATTCAACGGTTCTGTAATTCAGATTTGAAGACAGTTGGCTGATGCAGGCTGCAGATAATCAACCTGTCCATTTCATTGACATTTCTGGGAAAAGGGTGGGTGTTGTTTGATGCTCTTCTTGCTGCAGCACAGATGATAGAAATAAACATTGCTTTCATGGTTGATAATAGAATGAGCCTTTATTGCCCTTCACAAATACCTGAAAGGAGATTAGAGACGTGGGGTTGATCTAGTCCCTCAAGTCACTAGTGATAGGGCAAGAGGAAATGGCCTCAAGTTGCTCCAGGAGTGGTTTGGATTGGATATTAGGAAAAATGTATTTACTGAAAGAGTGCTCAAGTATTGGAACAGGCTGCCATCGAGGGAATTGGTGGAGGTGCCATCCCTGACAGTGTTAAAAAATGTGTAGATTTGACACTTGGAAACATGGTGACATTGGATTGACATGTTCCACCCCTTTCTAAGACCTTATTCACTTATCTTTTTTTTGTTATTGTAATGTTTATGTGAAATCAATGAAAACTGTGTCTTAAAAAAAAATCCCCACGAGTCTTGACCTTACTACAGAGCTGAGACCTCGACGTTCAGCTGAGGATGATAGCACCCACTGTGCAGAGCAACTGGCCAGCTGGTGAGAAATTCCGGCTGTCATTACAGTGCAGGAAGTTAACATATTTATCAGATACTTGAGATGAAAATATAGTAGTTCATGGAGGCTTTTTTCCCCTAAGCCATCTGGTCCTGAGGTGCCTATTACATTTATTATTGAATCATTAAAGTCAATGAGGTGAATAACACGATTAAACTTGTTTACTTGTCATGTAGCAGCCAGTTAACAGTGAAATGCAACTTCTACTTTCTGGTATACTTTACAATAAAGTACCTCGTGGATCCCTCAGGTGATACCTGAATTTAATGCCGGATAAATGTATTTTGATTTGTAGTCTGATTCAAACATACTTTTAAAAAAAATCTATTCTATGTATGAATATTATATTGCAGTTACTGCAAAGACTTCTCCTTATGATTAAAACAATAAAGCAATTAATTGACAATAAGTACAGATACATATGATCATCATTTCTCTCTACTAATCATATAGGTGCACATTTATGGAGACACAGCATAAAATGCAATTCATTAATGCAGAATTTGAGAAAGGCAAAATGTTGTACATCCAATCAATGCATAAAAGCCCTTCTTACATTGGAAGTTTTACAATGTTTCATTAGATACACTCATAGAAACGTGAATAAGCAGTTATTTTATTACCATAAATGGATTATAGTTTTTAGAACTGAATTGAAATTTAGCTAATATGGATTATTTTTAACTAATTATTAAAGTCAGGAAATCACACAGTGGTGACAGAGGAATTTAGTGTAAAGACTTCAACAGCAATAATTAATGTTACACTAAAAAATAGGAACTAAAAATACTCTTTTATATTTCTGTTATGATTTCCTTTTGGGATCTGCAAGTTTTAGAACATGTGAATATTATTTGGCTTAATACAAAATATTTCAAGTCAAGGAAATCCTGTTCCTAGGCTTCAGAATGTAGAATTAGAATGATATTATAAAACAGTGTGGATAATTATTCATATAAAGAAAAATAGGATTAAAGTATTGGAAAAGCATAAGAAATTATATTCACAGACATTGAACTCACTTCAGTTATGTCTAAATTCTTCGTTTAGTGTGGTTTCAGTGTTAGTCAGCAGTCAAACTCTGCACATGCAAACATCCCACATCTCATTACAGTCTGTTTTAAGACAAAAGCCTAGTTTAAAATATTACAGTGGAAGGAATAGATCTTCTTCTGTGATTGTGTCCTAGTAACTGATCTCAAGTTACCAGTTTATCTAGCAGGTAAAGCAGAGAGATGATCTAAAAGCTGAGAGGTATTTTAAACTAACTGATTTGACTTCAGTTAGAAACATACTAGGAATTTTCACAAGACTGATGCATATGTATGTGAGAGATACAGTGGTGAGAATCTCTTATAGACCACCCAACCAGGAAAAGGAAACAGATGACATTTTTTTATAGGCAGCTGGGCAAAGTCTCATAGTCACTGCGTCTTGTGCTCATGGGGACATATATTTTCCTGATGTCTGCTGGAAATGTAATACAGCAGAGAGAGAACAATCCCAGAGCTTCCTGGAGTGTGTGGAAAATAACTTTCTGACATAACTGCTGAGGGACAAAACCAGGGAAGATTCCCTTTTGGACCTGCTTCTTGTGAACAGGGAAGATCTTATGGGAGAAGTAAAGGTTGGAAGTCATCTAGGGCACAGTGATCATGAGATGACTGAGTTTTCGATCATTGGAAAAACAAGGAGAGGGACTAGTAAAGCTGTTACTTTAGACTCCCAGAGAGTGAACATTGGCCTGTTCAGGAGACTGATTGACAAAGTCCCCTGGGAGGCTGTCCTAAAAGACATAGGCATCCAGGAAGTCTGGACATACTTCAAGAGGAAAGCCTTATGGGCACAGGAACGGGCTTTCCTCATGAAACGAAAGATGAGTAGGCAGGGACAAAGACCAGCTTGGCTAAGTGGGTCTTGGATGCACCTCAAGAGGACAAAACAGTCTATGACATCTGGAAGAGGATTCAGGCCTCTCATGAAGACTTTAAGGATGTAGTCAACTCTTCAGAAAGAAAATCAAGAGGGCCAAAGAATAGCTAGAGCTCAACTTAGCTACAGCTGCTAAGGATAATTTTAAAAGTTTCTATAAATACATTAGTAACAAAAGGAGGACCAGGGAAAATCTCCACCCTATTTTGGATTCAGAAGGAAACCTAGTAATGGATGATGTGGAAAAGGCTGAGGTGCTCAGTGCCTGATTTACCTCAGTCTTTAGCAGTGGAACTAGGTGTTGATTATAAGGAACTAGAGATGATTATAAAACTCTAGTCAGAGGATATATTGATGAAATTAGAAAAGCCAAGGTCTCCTTGGAGTTAAACCTTGCAAGGGAGGTCAAGGGCAATTAAAAGGGCATCTTCAAATACATTGCGGGTAAACTGAAACTAGAGTCAATGTAGGCCCCCTGCTGAATGAGGTGGGTGCCCTGAAGACAGATGATACAGAGAAAGCAGAGATACTGAACATCTTCTATGCATCATATGTACTTCTATGGGCTGTCCTGATATCAAGACCCAGACCGCTGAGGCCTTAAAGTTAGTTGGGACAAAAGAGGAGTTTCCCTGGTTAGTGAGGACTGAGTTAGAGATCATTGGAGCAAATCTGATGTACAAAAATCCATGGGCCCTGATGGGATGCACCCACGAGTGCTAAGAGAAACAGTGGAAGTCACTGCTAGGTCACTCTCCATCATTTTTCCTAAGTCATGCGGATCAAGAGAGGTGCTTGCGGACTGGAGGAGAGTAAATGTCACTCCAGTCTTCAAAAAGGGTAAGAAGGACCCAAGTGACTGTAGGCTGGTCAGCCTCACCTCCATCCCAAGAAAGGTGATGGAACAATGTATCCTTGAGGCTATCTGTGGGCACAGCAAAGACATGAAGGTCATTAGAGAGAGCATGGATTCACCAAGGGGAGGTCATGTTTAACTAACATGATAGCCTTTTATGACGGTATAACCAGGTGGATAGATAATGGCAAAACAATGGATGTGGTCTATCTTGACTTCAGTAAAGTATTGCTGCAGAGAATCCAGCATAGGGCAACCAGGATGATGGAGGTGGAGTGCCTCCCTTCTAAGAAGAGGCTGAGGGAACTGGTTGTCTTTAGTTTGGAGAGGAGGAGACTGAGGGGTAACCCCATTAAAATCTATAAATATTTGAAGGGTGGGTGTCAGGAGGATGGAATATAGGAGGTTCCACATAAATAATCGAGGAATTTCTTCACGGTGAGTGTGACAGAACACAGGAACAGGCTGCCCAGGGAGGTTGCGGAGTCTCCTTCTCTGGAGAATTTTAAACGCGCCTGGATGTGTTTATGTGCAACTTGATCTAGGTGATCCTGCTTCGGCATTTCTGTGATTCTGTGTGATTATGTAGCATACTGTTGCAGTTTGAAAACTGCCAGAATTTTCATAGGTGCTTTCATGAGGAAGAAAAGTTGTGTTGTTTCCTGGGGGACCTGCCCCCGATTGCATAGGTCCCAGGACCCTACCCCGGAAGGGTCTGTCCTGGGACCTGCCCCTGAAAGGCGGGCTAAGTCAGACTATAAAAACGGGGACAAGGTCTTTGTTCGCACCCTTTTTGAGGGCTGTGGCACTGAAGGGAGCACCCTCCCAATGCGCCGAGAATGGGCGGGGGAGGGGGTGAGGACCACGGCTCCGAGGGGAACCGCAGCTCCGAGGGGGACCGCGGTTCCCGAAGCAGCCGCAACCTGCCACGGCTTCCCTGGCCTGACCCCACCTCCAGCATGCACCTGCCGCCGCGCGGTCTGGAAGTGACCCCAGCTGCAACTTGCTGCAGGTGCACGGTCCTGCCGCATTGTGGCTTCACTGCCACTGCACCACTGCACCTGCATATGTTCCTGTGTGACTTGGTCTAGGTGACCTTGCTGTGGCAGAAGGATTGGACTAGATGATCCTTCGAGGTCCCTTCCAATCCCTAAGGATTCTATGATTCTGTGACTCTTGGTATGAGACTATATCTGTCTCAATATACTTCATACACTATCTGCATTACATTAGAATTTTATGAGAATGCAAAGATTCTCTTTTAATTAATTCGACATTTCCAAAATTTGATTATTTTTATGAAAATTATTACATGCATTCTTAATACACCTATAAATAAATATGTTTTCTCTAATTGAAAAATACTATTTTTATTGGTTATAGTTCACTGTACTCATAGAATACTAAATTTAAATTTTCTGACCTTAAAAAGTGACCTGAGTCACTCCCTCTCCTTCCTCTGATTGGTGAGGATATGACACATGAGGTATGTCTATATGGCTATGTAATAAAACTTGCAAAATTACACATTTAATACACTGTATAGTCATCTTTCTCTCGTTGATTTTTACCATAGTATGGTCATTTTAGAAGTAAGTAGATTTTAATTCACATTTATTTTGTTTTGATGTGTCTGTGTCTTCCTTTAATATAAAACAAATTCATACGCACAAATGTAAACAAATATAAATGTGTATAGCTGTATTAATATATTCTGCTACTAGTGGTGCTGATTGTATTTAAAAGTTTATAGCTTTCACTGAAGAATTGGGAAACACAAAAAAACAGGAAGCTAATCTGATAATAACAATAATCATGCAAAAAAATCCCAAAAAACCCCAAGTCCAAAACCCAATTTGATTTTTTTTTTGTTGATTACAGAATTATTTGTATAGGATTTATATATTTTATTTTAAAATTCATTATATTTTATTTTAAAATCGGGATTCATTTAGTCTAGTTTGGATGCTACCTAGAAAAACAATATATTACTGTAAAATTTATCATAAGTGTAAATCTGAGTGGATAAGCATTCTCTAGCCAGTTGCAGACATCGAAAACACACATTACTACCCAAAGCTTTCCATTCTAAGCTGCCTTCTCAATCAATAGAAATAAATGTAGAGTTCTAGAGCATGGTGAATCTATATAGTATGGAAAACACAGAGGTAAAAGTACAGTTACTGCATACAGTTTCTACATTTCTGACCTGGATTCCCTAGTTCTTCCAACAAAAGCCATATGCCTCTGACAATGAAGTGATAACTCTGGTTGTTTTCCAGTCACTCATATTCTGTCTGCAGTGCGGATAGGATCACGTTATGAATATAACTACATTCTTCAAGTGATCATCTGACATGTTCAAAGCTAATATGATTCAGCTTATCCAGCAAGCAGTATTTTATATTTTTTTCCTGGCAGAACCATGTGTTAACCAGGTTGGCCTGTCAACACCTAGTATGCTAAAGGATTGAGTTTGTTCCAAAGCATTCTGGTATAACTTGGGCAACTTTCCCAAACTGCCAGGTGGAAGAGATGGAGAAGGAGATGTGTTGGAAGACTACAAGCCAGATTGTGTCAACTGTTTCTTACTGTATTTTTTTAACTGGGGAACTCTAAAATTGAAATTGGAAGTTCCTTGATTTAAGAAAAAAAAAAAAGATGCTGAATACCTTTCTTGATCTCAGAAAGTGTATGTGAAAAAATTCAAACCTAACAAACTTCCTATCAAGAAATGGGGAACAGATATAAATATTCCTGAATCTGTAACTGTGGGAGTTTTTTAAATGTTTTTAAAATGAAAATTATGAAAAGCAAAATCCTTTTGTGTCTTCTGCCTCTATCTAATTCTCAGTCATCACAAAGATATCAGCTTTAGCTCACCTGGATAAGTTACTTGTATATTACTTCTCTATCTGCTCTTCAAAATTGAAAAACTAGGAAAAAGTATCATAATGGTGCTTACATAGTCACTCTATTTGTACACGATGCAATTTTTCTAAATTCTAAGCTAAAGGTGGTATTTCAGTTCTATGAAAGTTATTGACCCTAGACCACCATTGTTTGAGAGAGAAGCAGGAGCTATCTACAAATGCATGTTCTACATTTCATCTTGGTTCTACACTCAGATCATAGTGGTCATTTGACTTCAGTCTCATCCTCATAAATCTTCAAAGTTCAGAATTCTCACAGTCTATCCAGCTGAACACAGACAAATTGGTAAACCTTGATGGATCCTCCTGCATGTAAATATTCCTCAGAAGTGATAACATTTTCTCTCAGCAGCAGTGATGTAGTTCTGAACAAATGCCAAGATGGGGAGAAGTGAGGAAGAAGAAGGAAGTGACCAAAGGGGGAGAAGAGGAAGACATGGGGGGGTAGATGTTTTTCAGATTTTTAAACCCAAACTTTTCTGCAAAAACTAGACTTACAGGTTCTGCTCAGCTTCTAAAATATAACACTTATCAACAACTAAACTAAACTTCTGTATAGATTCCACTAATTCTGTAGTTTCATATTCATAAAAATATATTTTAACTGCTCTCTAATTTTTAGTGAGTAGTTAAGAAAGTAGATTCTATATAATATGGTAACCAATGCAATGTAATAAAATAAAATCCACTTTCTGGTTCCAAATGTATCTCTAAAACAGTGAAAAATAGTGTCTTGCATATAATAATGGAAGCTTTTGTGGTGTGCTTTCATCTGCTTATCTGTATTAAATCTTGTTATACATCCTGTGATACACAACTTCCATTCCCCCTAGTCCTGTCACTACCAGACAACCTAAAAATCCCTCCCCAGCTTTTTTCTAGGCCCCTTTAAGATACTGGAAGGGGTTGTAGAGACTGATGAGGTCTCTTCTAAGTGTCATCTTCATTAAACTAAAGAGCCTCAGCTCTTTCATTCTTTCATCATAAGATTTGTTTTCCAGTACCTTCACCAGATTAGTTGCCATCCTCTGCACCTGCTCATCTCTCTTCTATTTTTCTTCATCCTCCTCAGGGTACAGAATACAGCTTCGTGTCTGGAAGATTAGTAGTGGGTAATGGTCAGATTCTTTCATCAGGTAAGGGGTGTCCTAGTGACATCCCTGATTTAGGCTCCTCTTAGTGAAAGAGGCTGTCAAGTCTTAGTGAAAGACTGCCAAGCCTGATTCCTCCTCTACTTGACCTTGTAGCAATACATCCTTGTCTTGCAGCTGTTGCACTCTCTTAAGCAGATAATCTACCTGCTCACAAAGCACAGAGGCTGAGATCAGTCAGAGGCTGTGGCATTCCCTTCAGCCTGTCTGCTGCAAAACCACATCCTGCTGGGGAAGCTCCATGTAGGTTCCCACATCCATTTTTACTGGTGACTATAGGATGGCCTTCTGCCAGTTTGAGACCATTTTGGAGGAGATCACAGAATCACAGAATCACAGAAAGGTAGAGGTTGGAAGCGACCATGAAAGATCACCTAATTCCAACCCCCCCGATGGAGCAAGGTAAGCCTATGGTACTGTCTCAAGATGTCCTACATGGGGCTCAAACCCATGACCCCAGGAATTCAGAGTCCCATGCTCTACCAACTGAGGTCCGCAAGTCCTCCAGGCTGGTTTTCATGGTTTGTTGGTTTTGGGGTGGTTTTTTGGTTTTGTTGTTTGTTTTTCCTTGTTTGGGGAATTTTGGGTTTTCCACCCACCCACCACCATGTGCCACCAAGCAGACAGCTGGCTGCCTTGCTGTTTGTAATCAGAGTGCTGTTTCTGTCTTTGCTGCATTTAAATCTCTTGTGGTTTCTGCTAAGCCACGTCCCTTCTCAGCTTCACCCATGAGAGATTCTTACTCCTGCCGAATCTCCCCTTCTCCCACACATCTATCTTAAAAATGTCAAGAAAGAGTAGGGCTCTGGCCACAGACTTTACCAGTGCTGGCTGCCTCACTGTTCACAGTCTGAGCATTGTTTGAGTCTTGCTCTTTAATTGTGTGGCAAGATGGAGATTCCAGTGGGGTTCTTTTTCATGTTTTGTTGTAAAATTTTGATAGAAATAACACACACTCAAAGTGGGTAATGTTTTTGTGTGACATCCTGTCTGGCTGTTAAGAGAAACAGAAAAGACTAGAAAATTTCAAAAGCTTGAATTACAGGAGAATTTCTTCAGACTGTAGACAAAGTTTTCTCCCTATTACTTTTGCTGGATGCTCCTGTGGCTGACTATTTAGTTTTGTATGCACGAGTTTGTGGTTTATTTGGTCAAGTGTTTCTTTATCTTTAATTCCTTCCCTTTGCCTCAGTAAAACTATTTTAAATAATGACAGTTTCCACTCAATCAAGCCTTTTTATGACCCTGAAACATGAGTTACAGATCACCAGCAGACTTTAGTTACTCAGGTAGAGCACTAAGTAGACGAAGTCTTCTTTCCTCTGCCTCCTTATTTCTGCTTCCATTTCCCCTCTACTTTCCCAAATTTCTTCTTTATGCATCACATAAACTGATTCTTATATCAGAGTAGCTATTCATTTGACTAAAGCCCAGATAAATCTCCCATTTCTTTTGCACAATACCCAGAAGAAAAGAAGTCAGAACCTCCCTTCAAATATTTAGAAGTCTATGTCCTCTAGAAAAGAAAGTAGTACAATTATGAAAATGCAGCCACTGTTCATAGTCTGAAAGGTCAGGCAAGAATAAAAGCATATATGGCAGGTATCCTAGAAGAAGATACTTAAGGTTGAATTCCTAAATGAGAAAGTGACGTACCAAAAGTGTAGAAACATGAGAACACAGCAGCTGTTACTAACACGTATTTAACTGCCTAATCATAAATCCACGAAACCATATTTAGAGCGATGTCTAGGAAAGGGAAACTATGACACCCAATTTTTATTTTGTTTTGGTATTATATATGTGTGTGTTTGTCTCAGATGTTTTTGGGTTTTTTTAATCATGTTATCATAATTTATGTAAGTCTGGCTGTATTTTTGAAGAAATTTCTCCCAAATGACATGCAGACTCTTATGAAACATGTTCTAGAAAATGTAGTTTCTGAGGAAAAAAGTAGGAATTTTTTGAGAGCACAGACAAAATAATACTGCGTGCTCGGGATACTGATTTAAATAGAGCGAGCTCCACTGGTAGAGTGGAAGTGTGTCTTTGTCTCTTGAGATTTTTATGTTCCTGAGTATCAGAATTCATAATGGCTTTGGCATAAAGCAGCAGCTTCTGTAAATTCCTTCTAGTCAGGCCATGGTCAGCACAGAAATAAAGTCTCTGGGGCACAATCAGTGTAGTCATGCACTGGAGCAGCCTGTCTTCTATTCTCCATTCCTAAAGGGAACAGCAGATCAACCACCAGAGAATCACCCAACCAGCTGCATCCAGTAAAACAGCATAAAATCTGTGTTGTGCTGTGTTTTTTACCCTGTTGTCTACAAATATATGCACCCCTGTTGTAGTTGCTAAACTAGCTGCTCTTAAGATGGCGGCGATGGCAGCAGGGCGTATGCAGGCCCTGCAGCTCCACACATCCAGCAGGAGCTGTTTTGTGGTCCCTTGGGCTCCAAATGTGCAAAAGGTGAAGATACAGGGGCCTCTCAGCTCCCTGGGACCTGCAGGAGTCGTCCTTGAAGATAAGGAGAAAAGCTAAACAATGCCAAGTAAGGTGAAAAAGAGTGCGTTCTGTGACACCATTGGACAGAGAGAAGAGCAGAGAGTGATAACTATAGTGAAGAAGATTGGTGGTGGTACAACAAGGGAAAACTATATTAAGTGTGTATTTCTTCTAATAAACGCCATTTGCTGCTGACCATATTGGTGTTTGAGTGGTACGCGAATGGTCCGGGTAACGCGGGGCCGAAGGAGCCGGGCGTAGAGAAACCTGAAAGCCGTCAAGCCAACTCGCTGGATGCGGACTGCAACTTAGGCTATCTGAGGCACTACAACACACCCCTTAATTTTATTCTTTCCTACTCTTCTTGTTTCAGTCATTGTTCTTTGCTTTCTACATTTCCTTTTCTTCCCACCAGTATTTCAAGTGTTATCTTCAACAATCATCCCTTTATTAATTCTTTCCTTTGTGATACTCTTCTAACACCATTTTTCTTTTAGCATATTTTTTCATGCCTTGTGTACCTAGAGAGTTCCTCACTTCCCATAGCACCATTTCACAAAATAGTCCTCATATTTTTGCAAAGCTGTTGTTCCTCTTACTCCTGTCCATGCATGAGGAAACAGTTTCCTGTTATCTTATTCTCCAAATCAGTATTCCAATACTGCTCTCCGTATTCACTCATCTAGGTTGGAAGGGACCTCGAAAGATCATCTAGTCCAATCCCCCTGACACAGCAGGATCACCTAGACCAAGTCATACAGTCAGTCAGGCTTAGAAGGGATCACAAGATCATACAGTTCCAACTCCTCTGCCATGGGCAGGGACACCCTGCCCTAGATCAGGCTGGCCAGAGCCTCATCCAGCCTGGCCTTAAACATCTTCAGGGATGGGGCCCCCACCACCTTCCTGGGCAACCCGTTCCAGGTTCTCACCACTCTCACAGTGAAGAACTTCCTCCTCACATCCACTCTAAATCTCCCCATCTCCAGCTTTGCTCCATTCCCCCTAGTCCTGTCGCTACCTGACATCCTAAGAAGCCCCTCCCCAGCCATTTTATGGCCCCCTTCAGATACTGGAAGGTGATTCAGATACAATAAGGTGATTCTTGATTACTAACCAGCTGTCCTGGGTCCCCTCTTTCCTTAAGGGCTTCATCCCATGATACTTTGGCCAGCAGATCCCTGAAACAATCAAAGTCTGCATGCCTAAAGTCCAGGATCATAAGCTTAGAAAACTTTGTCCTGGTTGCCTTGAGGATCTTAAATTCAACTGCTTCATGGTCACTGCTGTCCACTAGGACCCCCAGGTCCCTTTCTCCTACACTGCTCTCCAACCAATCAGTCCCCAGCCTATACTGGTTCCTGGGGTTGTTCTTGCCCAGATGCAAAACTCTTGCCCTTACAGTTCATTAAATGTCTTCCTATCCAGCTCTCTAGCCTGTCCAAGTCCTGCTGAATGGCAGCACAGTATGCTGGGGTGTCAGTGACACCACCCATATTTGCATTGATTACATTGATTAAGGACTATTCAAACTGATAAGAATAGTTTAATCAGTTTTAAAATCTGTAGTATACCATTCCAATGCAATAAAAATGAACTGTGGTCTATCACACTTCATTTGCAGTAGCTTTGAAAAGAGATACAATTTTTTTCTCAAAAAAATTCTGAAAATATTGCGTTTTATTATGTATGAAATGCAAGTCCTCAATCTGAAAGAAAATAATTGTGAAGAGATTGCAAACTTTCGAAGGCGAAAAAAAGCAACCGGGGATTCAGTGCTTCAGGGTAAAGGGAAAAAGATGTCAAGGAAATATATAGTAGGATTTTTATCTAGTCTTAGCATCAAATGACATTTCAAGCATAACACTTCAGATCAGTCATTTGCTCGGCTGAGAGCCTGCAGCCCAAGAGAACCCGCAGCACACGACAAAGCCTACACCAGAAAGAGTCAAGAGCCCGCTCTGCCTTTTATAGGCTGACCTGGACATGCACATCCGGGGCAGGTCCTGGGATTAGTGACACCTTCCCCCAGGACAAGTTCCTGGTGGGGGAGTGGTCCTCTAAAAGCAACACAACTACTTTTCTTTTATTCTTAATGAAAGCACAACTACTGCACATTTGAAAATTCTAGTATTTTTCAAACTGCAACAGCTACTTTCTACATAAAATTACATGGTTTGTGGATATCAAGCATTTACTGGCCCAGGCATTCCTTATACTCTGGTTTTCACTGGATCTATCAAGACATATAGAGAGCAATGAGCTCCCATAAACCTCCTTGCCTGGGTGACGGCAGGGCTCTGGAATCCACCCAGAAGCAAACCACAGGTCTCCAGATATAGATATTTGATTGACGCTATGGAATGACATTAGGAGACTATGGACAGTGGAACACACTGGTTAGAAATGTTAACACTTTAGAAGTGATACTGAAAACATTCTGAAAATTCTAGTTTTCACAAAAGTGCACTTCAAGAGCAAATGGTTTTTAATGTCAAATCTAGTAATATCTTGCAACTACAGGTAGTAACTGTGTGAGTAGTAAAAGCACAGGTCTTTATTGTCTAATTGTCTTAATAATATTGACTTAATGTCTGTGACTGCTCGTCATCACTACAACATAAACCAGAAAGGCTGTCTTAATGAAGTTTGATCAGCAGCTCTGGATGCATGTGTTCAAAGAGCCTACCCTTATAAGACAGTCAATATGTTCAGACTTACTGCCAGAATGTTTTTTAAACAACAGGAATCAACTGTTCTGTCACATTCTTTCATTAAATATTTTTAGGAGTTCACTTTCTGGATATTACTTGATATATTTGCAATTATGTATTAGAAAACATGTCTTCTTATAAACCAATTTGTTCTAGTCTGAGCAAAGTTGTTCAGAAGGAAAGGGGGGTGTGTTAAACCTTCAGGGCTGATGTGATAGCTGAGTTCCTGACATTGTATTATTGTCTTAACTGTAGGTTTTTAAAATCTAACTGACTAAATAGTGTAAAAGCACTAGGACATCAAAATAAATGCATAAAATCATCTTTATTTCTGTTTCTGAGTAGAACAATATTATTTATGTTACATACGTTTTGTCCCAGTTTCTTTGAGAAAATCAAGTTCATCTACAGAGGTCATTTCAATATCTGGTTTTTTTTATAATATCTGTCTGTTTTGTGTGTTATTGATAACAGCTACCTACATTTCCCCAGCTGCTTTGTTAAATTGAAAGAATTGCACCTGTTTCATCATGTTAGTCAGCAAGTAATTTCAAGCTTCATTTTAATTATTTCAATAAATATTAAACCACATCACAGTAGAGATAAAATTTTACAAAACTACTAGAACTTTTCCATTCTTCTTCCTTGACATTATCCATATTTCACTCAAGCCAAAAATATCACCAGCTGAAGAAATGTGGAAAATTGTCTTCCATAGACCAATATTTAGCTATTTAGGGCCATTCAGAGTGCTTATAGGAATAAAAAAAAGAAGACTCCAAAATCTGGGGAAAGACCATATGACAGTATCTACGAAAGAAGATACTGTGTTCACGCATGAAACCAGGCAAAACTGAATGAAACCAAAACAGACTTTATGTCAGTTACACAAATCTGGTACAAATCAATTGACTTCTGTATAAATATTTCTAATTTAATATTTCTAACACTGCTACTCAAGCAGCAGCATTTTATGATGCTCAGCTGCAAAGCATCTCAAAACTATCCCCTTATGGTTCTGGAGAAGCAGTGAAATAAAAGACAGCTACACAAACAGTGTGAGCTCCATTTCTGTTTTATATCATTTTAGTAAATGCCAATTTCCAATTATCTGTAATAATTAGGCAGTTTCAACACTACAAGGTTTTAATGTTCACAAAGGGAATAGTTCTATGACTTCCAGCAAAGGGTAACTTTCTATTGACTAGTTATTGATTAGTCTTCCTGTGTTCTTGTAATCTGAGGACGCTAACAATACAATGATTTATGGGATTGTTTAATATCTTTTTGTTGTTCAGGAATGAAACACAGAAATGGAAGTACATTTTATCTCCTTAGAAGTGTTTTAGATATTAATTCAGATATCATTAATGTAAGTCCTAATGTACACATCACTGTTTTGAAACTCTTTAATGAACCCTTTTCTTCTTTTTAACACATCTTTCTTTCTTTTCAGCTAAAAATAATGGCAATCAAATAAGGTCAATGTGATGGGTTATTTTAGGACCCAGAAAACACTCATGTATCTCCCAAACCACTACCCTCTGCCCCAGAGTAAGAACAGAAAATATGGGGCAGAGTTCCGAGGGGGGTGCTGGTAGGGACATCTGAAAACCAGGGGGGAAGACTAAGGCAGTCCCAGTCAGCCATGGAGGAGAGAGGATGCTTGGGTCCCATGCTCTAATTTACTGCCCATTCCACCTGCCTGCTACTGCGTGATACCCTCTAGTTACGATTTTATCAACTGTTAGTGGTAGATAGGGAGGGTATTTCGCACTTGAGTTTTTGCCTTAAACCAGTTCTAATTGTGGTTCTGTTTTCGTGAGGGAGAGAAGGGCTGCAGGGGTTTGAGTGTGCAGTTGCCATGTGAACACTGGCAGAGTGAAGCGCCGGCAGAGTTCTGATTGCCAAGCACCGGGTGCATGCGAGGGAGGGATGTGCCATTGGCCCGTGCCATTTTCCCTCCTTTCCTTCTCTTCAGGCATGGCATAGACACAGAAGCAGCTGGGTGCGAGGGCCTATTGCTGCCACCCCATGGCAGTCACCCCCTAGCGACTGGAGTCCACAGCTACATCCAACTGCCTTTTGTACATAGTTCTTCCCTTACACTATCTCCCTAAATTTCTCTTTCCTTTACTGTGAAGGTTTTTCTGTTGTTGCATTTTTTCTTTTAAATTTATTTTGTTTTGGACAAATTTTACAGTTTATTGTAATTTTCAAATTCATTCATATTCCCTTTCCGTATTGGTGGGAGGGGAATCTAACAATCTGTTCTGGAGAGTTCTGCTTTTAACCCTCAAACCAGCACAGTCAAGATTCTTGTGAATACTGAATTTTTCACAAAGAAATAGAAATGGAAAATAATCTGTAGTAATGGCTAAAAACATTTTATTGAAAATTAGAGAAGTCTAAATAGTCTTAATTTTTATGGCTGATACTGAAAACAGGTTTAATTTTTGCAACGGAGTAATACTGCAATGTAATTAGTTATACCATTTTAGGCAGCTTCCTTCCTCTCTTTTTTAAAAATTTACAAAAGCATACTCTTTTAAAAATATCCTTAATGCTCCTGGACTGCTTCTAAGGGTGCTTTCTTGGACCACACCCCTATGGAAACATAATACTTTAAGCTACATGGAATATTCTGATTTTTTGTCTTCTACATCTAAGTCTGTCAATAGGTAAATGAACACTGAAAAGAATTTCTTCTGTTAAAATAGGTATCTGACACAATAAAGTAATCACCATAATATATCATCAGTATTAGTTTATAAGTGCTGCTATAAAATTACTCTCACTACAGACATTCACTTCTACAATCAGCAGGTGATAATCATTCAGTTCTTAATCTGACATACTACAACTGTCATCATAATAGTCTTTTAATAATTATGTGAATGAACATTTAATCAGGTAGCTGCATATAATTACCTTTTGAACACACACACAATTAAATTCAAAACATCAAAGAGAAAATTTACAAAGTATGAGATGGTTTTGAGAAGGTGGTACCAGATAAGCAGTGTTTAAGGAGTTCAGAAATCTAACCCTTCAGCTTGATTAATTCTAATCCAGCGTAAGTATGCATTGTATTACCTTACAAGTGACAAATATAATCTTTTCTCCAAGAAAACACATAGTGAGAAAAGTATTAAGTCTTATATCAATAGCAAAACATAATCTACATTAAATAATTGGAAACAGCCTCCTGAGTTTTCAAAAAAAATTAAACCAAACTTGAAACTAATTAACTACACAGATTTCACATCACTCTGCAAAACATACAATTTGGCAGAATGATTGTCTCTCACAACTAGTAGTAGAGATTCATAGTTGATTCTTTCATTCAAGAGTTGCTGCTTGAAAGATTTATCCTTGGAATCCTCTTTGTTTCCTGTGGACATCAGAATTTTTTTGACCAAGGTGCTACTGGTGGTGTTGAGTCAGTCAGCAAGTTTTGTGTTTGTCTATCAGAATTTTCACTTCTTATGGAGAGTCGTGAAACATTTCTTCTGTGTAGATCACACATTAACTATATTGTGTGCTCAGATCTTATTAATTAAAAATTGAACTAGCACAAATGGTACTTATTGCAAAATATCTTGAAGGATGACACAAGGAATATTTATGCATCAAGAGTAGCGCTTCTCCAAGATTCTTTATAAGAAGTCTTAAAGAGATGAGAAGACAAGTGCTCTCGTGGAAGAGCAGACTGTTTCTTAACTATAACATCTACTTATTGGCAAAAGCTGGAACTGGGAGAGGGGAAAGCCATTTGCAGTAGGAGCAGATCAGGTTCACCACTATGTGAAGAACCTGAAGGTTCACAAGATTATGGAACCTGACATGTTATATCTGTGGGTCCTGAGGGAACTGTGTATGAATTTGTTAGACCATTAACTGTTACATTTGAGAAACCATGGTAGTTTGGTGAAGTTCACAGTAAATAAAAAATGAGAAACATAACCTCCATTTTTTAAAAGGGAAAAAATGATAACCCAGGGAACCACATGCCACTCAGTCTCACCTCTGTGCCTGGCAAGACCATGGAGTAGATCTCGAAAATTATGCTGTGGCACATGGAAACTAGGGAAATGATGGTTAACAGAAAACATGGCTTCACTAGGGGCACACAAGTTTGATGGCCTTCTGTGATGAGGTTACAGCATCGGTGGATAAAGTAGAGCAATTGATGTCATCTACTTGGACTTGTTCAAGACATTTGACACTGTCCAGCATGACATCCTCAATTCTAAAACAGTGACATTTGAATTTAACAGATGGACCACTCATTGGGTAAACAATTGTCTGGATGGTCATACACAAAGACGTGTGATCAATGGCTTGATCTCCAAGTGGAGGTTGGTTAAGGGTGGTGTTCTTCAGGGGTCTGTTTTGGGTCCAATAAAGTTTAACATCTTTGTCAGTGACATGGGCAGTGGCATTGAGGGCAAACTGAACAAATTTTGCAGTGGCACAAGGTTGTGTAGTGTGGTTGACAAGTAGGAGTGAAGGGAGGCCATCCAGAGGCACCTTGACAGGCTTGAGAACTGGGCCTATACAAACTGCATGAAGTTCAACAAGACCAAGTGCAGGATCCTACATGTGGGTTGGGGTAAGACCAAGCACAAATACATGCTGGATGTTGAATGGATTGAGAGCAGCTCTGAGGAGGACTTGGGTGTTTTGGTTGATGAGAAATTCCACATGAGCTGGCAATGCATGACAGCAACCCAGAAAAGACAACTGTTTCCAGGGCTGTACCAAAAGAAGTGTCACCAGCAGGTCAAGGGATGTGATTCTCCCCTTCTGTTCTGCTCTTGTCATACCTAACCTGGAGTACTGCGCACAGTTCTGGAATCCCCAATATTAGAATGACATTGAACTGTTCAAATAGCTTCAAAAGAGGGCCACAATGATGATCAGAGGGCTGGAGCACCTCAGGCTGAGGAAATTTGGGCTGATCAGTCTGGATAAGAGAAGACTTTGGGGAGACCTTAAAGCAGCTTTGCCATGTCTGAAGGGGACCTACAGAAAAGCTGGAGAGGGACGTTTTGTGAGGGACTCTAGTGCTGGGATGAGGTGGAATGGTTTCAACCTAAAAGAGCATAGATTTAGACCAGATCTTAGGAAGAAATTCCTCACTGTGAGGGTGATGAGGCATAGGAAGAGATTGTGTCCTCTCCATGATAGGGACTCCACTTGGGCTCCAAGGCCAATTTGGATGAGGCTCTGAGGAACCTGATATAGTGACAGATGTCCCTGCTCACTACAGAGAACTTGGAAACAGTTGATCTTTAAAGTCTCTTCCAGTGTAAACCATTCTATGATTCTATGATTCTTATTTTCTTCCTTTCCATAATTAAGATAGCATGCAGCTCTCATTTTGCATTGCATAGATATCTTCCAACTTTGAAGCTATTTCTAGGGAAATGGCACTTGCAAAATACTGATGTAAATAATTAAGATAGTCAGAAGCCTTATTTTTATTTTTTTCTGTGTCAGATTCTGTTTGCACTCTTAAACATAAACATCTTCCACAATATTCCTCCGTTCTGATCCCATGACCACGTACACTGGGACACTTACACCACTATTGCCATGTCTTCTGGAGTAAGAAAACTAATTCATTTAAATTAATTCTAGGTGAAGTTCTGAAAAATATATCTTTGGATATCTTTTACAGCTACATAAAAAAGCTAAAAGAGTTGTCATGGATTGCACTGTATTGGGTTTACCTACATTGTTGCTTAACTAAACTATATACTTTAAACTTAATTTTAAGACTTACTCTTGAATTATTCCCCTTATTTTATTTCATTATGCTTCCTAGTGTATCGTTTCCATTATTAAAAATCCACTCCAGTATGCTGAACCACACAATTTTCATTACTAAAGAAACATTGAGCTGATTATACGTGAAATTATGATGTGGCATTGTTGAAAGACATTTATTGGGCTAAAGTAATGCCTCTATGTCATTGTACTTTGGTCTCTTTTAGGGTACTGGTGGGTGCATTTTAACTGACTACAAATTTGGCCAATTATTTCAAATACTAAGGCTTTTAATTCATGTTGTATATTTTTATAACCTTATACATAACATACACATCAGATATATGGCTATGTATATAAAGATATATCTTCATACATGTGCTTGTCCACATGTATACATGACATTTCCAATAATTTGCTATTTTAAAACTTCTGTTGTAAATTATTGCTGTTAAATGAATGTCTTGTCGTTCTAAATAAAACCAAAATGAAGGTTATTGACTTGCTGTTGCAAATGTTGTTTGAATAGCTATGTGGGTTTGTTCTCATTGGCTATTTGGAGAAGTATTAGCATTTTATTGCAATTCTTGAAAATCTGAGCATGAGTTTTTATTGTTCTTAAAAGAAGACTTATAGATTTATAGATCTGAGATTTAGAACTGGAAAAATGAAGAAAACCATAACTGTGGGTGCTTATTTAGCATTTTAAGGGTGCTTTGAAGAATACTTCAACATCTAAAACTGTATGCTTGCAGAGAACATTAATAACCACAGGATACCCATTGCTCTCATTATTCAGTCCTATTAAACGTCAAAAGTCTGAGAAAATTCAATAAAAAGGTCTACTGATATTAACAGATAAACTGCAAGACTTGTGAAATATATGAAATGGAACTCAGGGCAAAGTTAACTGAAGACTTCTAATATAACATACAGCACATTCCCATAAATCTTTTCAAGTAACTTACATCACAAAGAATTTGCTTTCGTGTGACTGCTTTCTGCACACTTCTGAATATTTCTTTATCTTTCCAATTCTTGGAAGTAGTATTGAGAATCAACAGAAAATGAACCACAAAGGCTTTGGGACTCAGGGGGAATGATGTGAGCAAAAGAGCAGCAAAAGAAATAACAGCAGTGATATAATAACAACAGAACTCCCTGCCTTCTGCCATGGATTTATACATCCTGTGTTGTTTTATCCACTGACAACACAGCGTATTTGCATTTTTGGTCTTGGTTTAATAAATTGCTCAACCATCTAGTTTCTCCTCATATTGATGAACCAATTATAACCAGCAACAACTGTAAATTGTAGGCATAAACAGTTGCAGCCTTTCTGGAACACAGAACACAAAATGAGAACCCTTAGTTCAAAACCACTGTTAAATAATAAATGAAAGCTGCCTAACAGGTTTATATACGTGTCATTTTCACATTACTTACAAACTGTTTTCATGGCCTGGAATTATCAGCTGTTGGGTTTCTTCATAAATTGTAACAGTTATTGTCTATTTCTTGCAGCATTTCTGTAACTGAGAATACTAGAATTCTCACTTTTGTCTTTGTGTCTAAAGTTTAATATATATTGTGAGACAATTTTTCAACAGTGCCACACCTCATGAGCTTTAAACAGCAGATGTCTAGGTGATCCTGCTGTGTCAGGGGGATTAGACTAGATGATCTTCCAAGGTCCCTTCCGATCCCTAATGATTCTATGATTCTATGTGTCATCTATTCAATGATTGATGTGCTAGTTTGTAAATAGAAGGTAGTGTAGGACATATGAAAGTTTCCTGAGTTTGTTTCTTCAATACATATTTAGACAGATTGACTTTATATTCAGTGATTCGTTTGGTTATGTTAAGCCAATGTGGGGATTCAGATAGTTGGAGATGACCTGACAATTTGATAAGCACAAACTTCGGGATTTATTAGGAAGAATAAATAATTTTTAAGTATTTAAACATTAGTGCGTGTTTTACATAAAAGTACATTGTTTTTTCTCATAAATATTGACATCTGTAACCTTCATTGCAAATATTCCCAACAAATCAGAGAGAATGAAAATAAACTATGACAACCACAATAAGAATAGTACCAAGAGATATAAAAATCTAGTATTAATTTTACCTTAGCTCTGTTCATGCAGTTATGTGACCAAGGTGTTCGTGAAATCCAGCACTATTTTTATCTGGATTTGCTAGCCTGTGGAGAAAGAGTTTTATATATATGAATGCCATAAATTAACCATAAGAAATATCCGTAGCTACTAGTTGTATTGGCACTGTTCTAGATGAACTAAATGAGTTTGTACAAATTATGATTTCCTAAAAAAAGGCAGTTGCTACCTTTTTTTCAAAACTTTGTTTTTCTGTCACAGATGGACCTAAATAAAACAACAGTTGCATGTTGCTGCTCAATATGCAAATTCTCAATTACACATTTCCTCTGGGATTTCCTAATCACAAAGTCTGTGTGTCATAAAATATTTTGGGTTGGAAAGGACACTTAAAGATTATTTTTAAAGATTTTTTCCCAATCTAAACCATTCTGTGTGAGTACTAAACTATAAGTAATCTCTAGTAATTGACCTAGATTAGGAAATGTATTATCAAAGTTTGTACTGACATAGAATGTTTTGTGATGGAAATGACCTTTCCAACCCTAACCATTACATGATTTGATGATTGTATCATAATCTAGTCCAACGATCCCTGACATGAAAAAGAACAACTTTAACTAGATCAGGTAGCTTAAAGCCACATCCAACCTGAGCTTGAACAGTTCCCAGGATGGGGCACCCACAATTTCTGTGGGTAATTTGTTCCAGAATCTCACTGCTCTCTGTAAAATTTTTCCTCCTTGTACCCAATCTAAATCTATCAGTCTACGACACAAAAATAGGTGTACAGTTCTTGCATACGTCCTCCTGAGCTGCTACCTCATTCTCTTCAGGGTAAAACTTCCTTTTGAAATCCTTCTTCTTCTGGATTAAGTCACTCCTCCCCCGCCCAACCATCAGGAGACAAGTTCTTTATTAACTTGCTGTGGTTAGTGTGAGGGTCTTCTGCAAGTTTTTGTTCATTCCAGCATCTAACCACCACACCCTATTTCCCTTCCTCAAAGTAACAGTCTCTTTAATAGCTAATACCTGTTTACAGGGGACCTCCTCCAAGAACTCATAGGCACATTTCTCCATCACTGATCTCCAAGGTCTCCAAAGGCCATCTCCTCTTCTTGCTACAATCCAAAGGGCAATGACTGCTTAGCTATGTCTTCCCCCTCATCAAGCTCAGGAACTGCATGGCCTTCCCAAATACAGGTGAACTCCAAAACCAAGGTAGCAACAACAGATACAAAAACAATAGGGAGACGCTCAACAGGTTGCTCCACTGAAATAGGCTATTGCAGAGGTGCGCCAGAAGTGTATCTGAACATAAACTGGAGGAGTCTTTCACAATGCTTCTTACAGGAGTCAGTTACCACTTCCTGCCCCCTCTGCAGAACCACCCCTCCAGGCTAAAACCACCACACTTGTCAACTAAACCAACTAATTCCCTTAGGACTCTCGGATGCATCCTGTCAGGTTCCATAGACTTATGACAGTTTAGCTTCCTACGGTGGTCACCCCTTACAATGGGAGAGACTTTGCTCCTTGGTGCCTGTCTTGCAGTCCATCAACTCAGGAGATGTGAGTGAGAAGAAAGTATAGAAAAAACTTAGGCAAAATGGTTACTGAGTAGCTCAGCTTTCTGCTTGCCTGTTGTCACTAGCCTGACAACCCTGCTCCTCATGGGGTTACACTTTCTTTAGCATTTCCTTTCTGGCTGATGTCCCTGTAGAAGCCAGTCTCGTTATTCTTTACATTCTTTGTGAAGTTCAACTCCAGATGTGCCTTGGCCTTCCTGACCATAACTGGACTTTGTCCATACACTCTTCCAAGAATATCCATCTCTGTTATCACTGCCTGTGCAGCTCCTCCCTTAGTTTGACCAGCAATTCTCAAGCCAGCCATGCCGATCTCTTCCTCTCATTGCCTGATTTCATAGACCTGCGGATTGAGATCCTTTAAAAATCCATTCCAATATTATACCCACTAATAAATTCATGATGATAGAGAGCAAAGGAGAGACTTGACTTGTATAGTCTTTGCAACTGATTGTAATACAATACTATGCCCAAGTAGGGAGTTACAAATCGTTAATTTTCTCTGAGAATCAAAGACTTCAATAGGCTACAGATTCGGGTATTTTTAATTCCTTTGTGGCTGATTAGACTGTTCAAAGGAAAGGCAAATATTTATGCCAGTATTGATGTCTAGTGAAGTGGAACTACCAGTCATATTTGGTTTATGATGTGAACCAGTTTGAAAACCTTCTTTATAATACAGAAATCTAGCTAAACAGAGGTTCTTTGTCCTGAAAAAAATCAGCCAAGTTTGAAGGATGGAGAAAAATATTTCTGTGAGAGGTGAAAGCTATAGAAATTTAAAAAGATAATATTAAATATTTTATTATTTTGCAGAGGATTTTAATCTGATTTATGTTTGTTACTACTTCCAGTAATCATATAGTTGTATTTTGATAACTACAGTTAATAACTGAACTCCCATTTTTCCAAACATGCATGAACTAATTTGTGGTCAGTATCACACTAATTCACTATGTGCCCTCAGAAAGATTTATAATATTTCATTATACCCACGGAGAAAATACTGATTAAGTCCCACCAAAGAGGACAAGTTTCACTCACAAGGAATTCTGTGACATAAACTTTTATAAAAAAGGACTGAAATGATTAGTCTTAATAAAAATAACATTACCAAGATTTCAGGCTGTACAGGAGGTATATTCACACTGTGTATGTAAAGAAAGAAAGAAAATAAGAGGAATTAGTATCAGGAAATTTAATTTTGAAATTATAACCTTATATGGCCTCCAATGTCTTCTGAAAGTTCCTACAGTTCTATTCTGAAATGTCTAGAAGACACATTTCATATGCAAAAAATACAAGAAAATGTCAAAGAACTATTTCATGTGTTATTAGTTTCATTGAATAATAAGGGAGAAAGTGAGTTGTGGACAAAGTCATCCAGGATAAAACACTGAATGTGAGTTGACTGAAAATATCACCAAAAACACATTGTGAACTATGAGTAGATGAAAAAGTGCAAATTCTCATAGTAGTGAAGTGGTAAACCATTATAACAAAGGAATGACATGACTGGCCTTTATATATATTGTTGAAAGTCAGGTAGGCTGAACTAGATGCAGGTGATTCAGAAAGACATTTTCAACATAATCCTGACAATACGGTGTCATACAGCACTGTATGTCAGAAAGGGTGCATGAGTCCATGGAAGTGGAGTGCATAAAATCGTAGACTCTCAGAATTATTTAGGTTGTAAGCGACAATAAAGGTCATGTAGTTCCAAAGTTCCTGCCATGGGCAGGGACACCTCCCACTTGAATATCTTCTTCAAAGCTGCTTCCGATCTGACCATGTACACTTACAGGGAAACGGCATACACAGCCTCTCTGGACAACAGTTTCAGTGCCTCACCAACCTCACTGCGAAGGACTTCTTCAGTGTATCTTGTGTAAATCTGCCCTTTGTCTATTTGAAGCCATTCTCCCTTGTTCTATTACTCCACACCCTTGTAGGCTCCTTTTAAGTACTGGAATGCTGCTTGTAGGGCCTATCTGCTTATAAGATAGATAGATAGATAGATAGGTAGATAGATAGATAGATAGATAGGTAGATAGATAGATAGATAGATAGGTAGATAGATATAACCTATATAGTCTCCCCTTATAAAGCATCAAAGTACATGAAAATATAATAAAGTCATACTAAATATAATGAATATAAGTCTTAGGAGGATGACATGGAGATTAATCTTTCCTCCTTGCATATATGTAACAAACACTTCCAAATAATAGGAATTCACATGGAATCCACAGACCCGCTGCCTCAGTTTTCATTGCCTTTAGTTAAAAAATATATAAAGTTTTCCTTGATTAGAAATTTCCAAGTCTATTAAATACATCTTACGTTCTGTTATTACTTAGGGAAGAAAGTGAAGAAGAAAGAAGGAGAAAAAACACAGCAAAAGAAAATTTGTCAATGTAAGATTGCTTTAGCGCCATGTTTCTTAATACTCAGCACAGTCAGCCTGATTTACATGATCTTGACAGCTTATTAACCCAGATCAGCAATCTGAGAAAGCTTTAAGGCAGATGCATATTTGATCTTTACAGCATGGAGCATATGATAGAGAATTCAGGCCAGTATATTCAGGTTCTGCTACAGGCATTTCAGTGAGACAACATAATTTAGGCAGTCTGAACAGAAGCTGCAACTGTCTAGGGTAACTGAAGATCTGAGTGGCAGAATAAAGTAAAAGTCTATGATTCTATGACAAAGTAGTCCAAGATTTCTTATTTTAAAAGCTAAAATACCCTCTTTCGGAAACTGAGGAGACTCAAGATTTGTGAGTGTATCTCTTCCTTTGTGCTAATTGCATTTGCTAAAAGATGTTCAAGTTTTCCAATTGCCAATGAAACTAGTTTTGAAAACTCATAACCTAATTAACCTTCACAGCTGAAAACTGTTCTCCTACAATCCCACTTAGTTCAGTCAAGGATTAAAGCTTTTAGTTTTACTTTGTGAATAGTGATAAAGAATTTTTTGCAGATTTCAAGAATATTTTCCTGTTGTACATTGAAAATTGCAAACATTACGTCTCATCTATGTCTCAAGTTGGGTTAGCTTTTAAAAAAAAAACCAAAAAAACCCAGACTATGATAAATTCAGAAAACCAGAAACCAAAGACGGATAATGTATATGACATTGTGCATTTGTAGTGCTAGAAAATACAGATATTTATTTTCCCACTGGCTTCTTCCCTTGCCCCAGAGTAACTATTCAAGATAATTAGTGCATGGAGTAATTGTAGACTATAAATGTTTAGAGCCAGGGATGTAAACTGTCAATTAGTGATAGCACAGGTGTGAAAGGAAGTTAAGTGAACTTACAGATGAGAGATGCTAGAAATATGAAGTTTATATTTGCCTTAAAATATGACAGCATATTTGGGGAGGTCTAGAAGTAAAGTCAATTATAAATGTACAAAAAACCTCCAAACAATCAAGGCAAGACTGAAAGAATCAGAAAATAATTTACTGAAAATATTATTTTGGAATAAAGATTTTGTGTCCTTGAGTTCAATTTCAGATTGTCTGAATGAGGCACTCCCCTTCAGGACACCAACTCAGATCTGATACAGAGAAACATAGATAAAATTAAGGGTGAAGGCTGTCATAGAAACTTAGTGTTGGTTATGCTGATATCTTAGATGCAAAAAGACATCAACCATTAATAAGAGTTAACATATCTAGTCCCTTCTTCTCTTAAATAAGTGAAACATAGACTTGTAGTCTTATTAACTGTTTTAAAACCGTATCTTGTTGGTAAATCAAGAGTTGGCCTAACAGATAGAGTCTATTTGGAGATGCAGAAATTGCTTTTCAAAAAAAAACCCCAAAATAGGAATCTTTTTATTAGGAATTGATGGATTAGACTTGAATGTCCAGAACAACTGTGCAGAGCTTCTACATATCTAGTAGATTCAGTTCTCTAATACATAGAATCATAGAATGATAAGGGATTACAAGGCACCTTGAAAGATCACCTAGTCCTATCCCCCTGCCACAGCAGGATCACATACACCAAGTCACACAGGAACATATCCAGTCTGGTTTTAAACATCTCCAGGGAAGGAGACTCCACAACCCTCCCAGGGCAGCCCCTTCTAGATCTCCTTCGCCCTCACTGTGAAGAAGTTCCTTCTCCTGTTTATATGGAACCTCCTATGTTCCAGCTAACACCCATTGCCCATGACATTGAGAAGAGCCTGGCTCCATCCTCCTGACACCCATCCTTCAAATATATATAGACACTAATGAGGTCACCTCTCCATCTCCTCCAAGCTGAAGAGACCAAGCTCCCTCAGCCTTTCCTCATAACGGAGGTGTTCCACTTCCTTCATCATCCTCCTGGACTACCTCCAGCAGCTCTATGTCATTTTTGAACTGAGGGTCCCAGAACTGGACTCAATAGTCCAGACGCAGCCTCACTAGTGCAGAGTAGAAGGGGAGAAGAACGTCTCTTATCTGCTAACCACTGCCCTTCTGATCCACCCCAGGACACTGTTGGCCCTCTTGGCCACAAGAGCACACTGCTGGCTCATGGTCATCCTACTGTCCACCAGGACCCAGGCTCCTCATGTATACTGATACCTGGGATTCTTCTTGCCTAGATGCAAGACTTACCCTTGTTACAGTTCGTTACATTTCTCTCTGCCCAGCTCTCCAGCCTGTCCAGGTCTCGCTGAATGGCAACACAGTCTGCTGGGGTGTCAACAACACCACCCAACTTTGTGTCTTCAGCAAACTTGCTGATAGTACTCTATAAGCCCTCACCCAAGTCACTGATGAATAGATTGGACTGGTCCTGGTACTGACCCTTGGTGGACTCGGACAGAAAGAGGCCTCCAACTAGAAACTGTCCCACTGAGCACTCTCTGGCTTCTATCCTACACACCTCTCCTAATCCCCATGACTTAGAAAAGATGATGGAGAGTGGTTTAGCAATTACTTCCGCTCTCTGAGCACACTTAGGTGCACCCCATCAGAGCTCATGGATTTATGTACATCCAGTTTGCTCAACTTATCCTTAACCCTGTCCTCATCAAGCAAGGAAAGCTCCTGTCTTGTCTCAACTTCCTCTAGTGCCTCAGTAGTTTGGGTCTTGATATTAGGACAGCCTCTAGAAGTACAGACAGAGGCAAAGAAAGTGTTTGAGTATCTCTGCTTTCACTGCATCCTCTGTCTTCAGGGCACCCACCTCATTCAGCAGGAGGCCTACATTGCCTCTACATTTATTTTTACCTGCAGTGATAATTTGAATAAACCCTTTTTGTTGCCCTTGACCTCTCTTGCAAGGTTTAATTCCAAGGAGGCCTTGGTTTTCCTAATTGCATCCTTACATTCTCTCATCCAGAGCCTATAATCACCCCAAGTGGCCATTCTCTCTTACCATGACCTACAGACTTTCTTCTTCCTCTTCAATTTGCCCAGGAGATCCCTGTTTAACCATGCTGGTCTTCTGGCTCCCTTCTTTGTCTTCCTTCCTGTTGAAATGCTCTTGTGTTGTGATTGAAAGAAGTGGCCTTTGAATGTTAACCAGCTGTCTTGGGGCCCTTTACCTGCCAGTGCCCTGAGATGTCCTCTAGCAATTGCTTGAAAAGGCCAAAGTTGGCCCTCCTGAAGTCCAGAGTTGTGATTCTGCTAGCTATTCTGTCCCTACCACACGAGACCTTGAACTCCACCATCTCGGAGTCACTGCAACCAAGGCTGCCCTCAACCTTCACTGCTTCAATCAGACCCTCCTTGTTGGTGAGAACAAGATCCAGCAGCGCTCCTCTCCTAGTGGGCTTCTCCACCATTTGCATCAGGAAATTGTCACCAATGCACTGGAGGAACCTTCTGGATTGTTGGTGGCTGGCTGAGTAGGTCTTCCAGCAGATACCTGGTTAGGTAAAATCCCCCATGAGAACCAGGGCCTGTAGCTGTGAGGCTGCTGCCAGCTGGCTGTAGAAGACCTCATCAAGTTCCTCATTCTGATCTGTTGGTCTTTAATAGACACCCACAACAGTTCCACCCATGCCAGCCTGTCCCTTAATCTGCGCCCACAAACTCTCAACTCTCTCCTCATGTACCACTGCAAAACCAATACATTCCAGTTGCTCTCTCATGTAAAGGGAACTCCTCTACCCACCTTGCTGACCTGTCCCTTCTGAAAAGGACATAGCCATCCATGGCCACATTCCAGTCATGAGAGCTGTCCCACCAGGTCCCTGTGATTGCCACCAGACCGTAATCTCCTTACTGGAGTTTTCTAACTCGTCCTGCTTGTTCCCCATGCTGTGTGCCTTGGGGTACAGGCATTTCAGAGAACAAGCTGAGAGCTCCAATTTCACCCTAGGACAGCAAGAGTCTGCCTAGTTTTTGTTAAGATCAGAGCTCTGTCCCACTGGTGCTCGCCCATCAACTACCCCACCCAGCATCGAATCTAGTTTAAGCCCTCTGAATGAGCCCTGCCAATTCTGGCCCCAGAACCCTTTTCGCTCTATGAGATAAACCTCTGTCATGTGTACCTGTCAGATATGTTTCTTTATAGAACCAGCTGTTAACAAAGAACCCAAAGTCCTGCCTGTAACATCAGTCTCGTAGCCAGGCATTAATGGACTGAGTTCTTCTATTCCAGCCTGTGTCCTCACCCCAAAAAGGAAGTAATGAAGACAATAAAATTTGTGCCCCAGACTCTTTTACCAAATGTCCCGAGGCCTTGTACTCTTTCTTCATTCCCCTCAGGCTATGCAACGCAGCTTCTGTAAGACCAACAGTGGGCAATAGTCAGCTGATTTCACCAGGCTCGGGAGCATCCTAGTGAAGTCCCTGATTTGGACTCCAGGTAGACTGTAGACTTCTATATGACCAGGGTCAGCTCTGCATATTTGGCCCTCAGTCCCTTTCAGAAGCAAGTCTCCAATAGCTAGGATCCTTCTCTTCTTTGTGGAGAAGGTTGTCATACTACTGGAATACCTCTCAGATTTTTGTGACCTGGCTAGGAATTCTGGTATGGGTTCCCGTTCCTATTTCCACAGGGTTTGCAATCTTTGAATGTAACATTATAGACATGAAATCTGAAAAATGGACCCTTGGTAACTAACCAAAGGTCTCACGGATACATGCCAAAATAACTGCTAAAGGAGATGTCTATATTGGTACTAAGCTTGAGAAAGAAAAGACAGTTTTCTAACTCATACAGCTAGTCCTTGAGTCCTAATTAATTTGTTTTCCAATGCATGCGGTTCCCATAGGTTATGTAAAACACAGAAGGAAATAAGAGAAAGAATTGCACAGAACTGTACAATTTACTCTAGCACTAAGGTCACTGTGGATCATTTCTTACTGAGGAACCAAAAATGGTTTTCTACCTTTTTTCTTCTCAGAGAACCACTAGATAATTAAATGCATTTACTCAAACCATTATTCAGAGAAAAAGTTCTTTCCTGTTAAAAAATCCTATACATCACTTTCATTCAACAGACATTATTATTTTTCAACATATATATATATATGCAATTACATATGTTTTCTTTTGCAAAGATTCTGCATATATATCAAAATATTCAAATGAACCAATATCTTCAGTACTCAGCTTCAACCAATTATGAGAGATTGATCTAAGAGGATTTTCTGTAATAGCTTAATTTTTTCCGTAACTTTTTTATTACAAGAGAAAAATAAGTTAATTCATTTTTAAGCTATGAAATTCTCATTATTTTCTGTAACTATTTATTAAACTGTTAAAAATGTATTTGATATACTTCTATGCCTTCAGAATAATCACCTTCCAATTAATTTTAAGAATGTAGAAGACATTTAATTTCTTAATGTCCTATGCATTTGTTTGAGCAGCTTATATTGCAATATACTCTTCATCATCCTGGTCCTGGTAGAATTATATTACTTGAAATGACCCAGAGGTGGCCTGAGGCAACACCTCTTGCTTTTTCTTCTACTGTTGTCATCCTTTTCCTATGTGAGATCTACTGTGACTACTTAAATATATTTAGCTTCAGGTATTCCAGGTGCTTGTTCACATATCTTTGGGCAAAGATGCTGTATTGTCAAGCCCAGCTGAATGAAGCTTTATATGGGGAAGATTAATGAGTCTTCTTTATTTTACTAGGTAAGTGATTGACTGCATTAAGAGCCTAGAATGAAGCTTTATGGCTTGCAGTACTTGGAAAAAAAGAAATGTGGAACAGCTGTTATAAACAATCATGCCAGATTTAGTGCAATGAAATAAAAATCTATACAGAAAGTGTTGGGGGGGTGGGGAATAAAGCCTCTCTCCCTTTTACTACAAGAGATATTATGTGGTTAAATAATCCCTCTAACTGAACGTGGAACTGGGGAAATTAAAAGCTAGAAAAAGTGGAATCCCCAGCTTTTCATTCTAAAGCAGACAGCATAACCAAAGAAGTTCAGCAAGAAAGTGTAGTAAAGAAAGGAGACCTTTTCCTGAAATGTGGAAAAATGATTAATCTGAATATAATTAGAACAACGATGACAAAATGTATTCAAATACTGCAGAAAAAGAGGACAACCTCCAAATCATTGTTGTTGCATTTGGACACAGGATTACATTTAGGATTGCTCTTGGTTAAGCTGTAGAGGCCACACTGGTGCAGGTCAGTGCCAGCAAGTCCAGCATGAATCCTGATCTTAGAAGAATTCAACAGGTAATGAAGCAACCTTGCTAAAAATAAAGGATTTTTATTGAACCCACAACCCAGAAGAAAAAGAAAAATTCCTCAAAAAAAGCATAAAAAACCAAACCAAACCAAACCAACAAACTGTACCACCATGCCCTGGGGAAAATCGGAGACAAGCCAATGTGTCAGTCTTTGGTGTAGATCAGAGGCCTATGACAAGGACACATTTCAGATCAGAGGGGTATACAAGCACCCTCTGTCCTTCTCTCCTTGGAGACCTGCCAGGCCTCCTCATGAGCTGCACAATATGGTCTACAAATGCCAAATTCCCATCTCTTCTAGACTGGTGAACCCTTCAGTTCTTCAGCATGTGGGTTGCTGGTTCCCTCCCTGATTGATTCCAAGCTGTTAAACTCCCTCAGTGTAGCTTGTCCAACCAAAACTCTGATAAGGCAGCACTCTTCAGACTGCAACTGCATCCTCAATGCAGAAACATTTTAATAACCCAGTCTCCTTCTTGCCAAAGGTTCCAGAACTCTGAAACCCTTATGCTTCCTCCCCCCTTTCTTCCCCCCAGGAGCTCTGTCTCTCTCTGTCTCTTTTCTCTCTCTCTCTCTACCACTTTGGTTACAGTTCAGTTCCAGGGCGGAAAGGGTTCACTCTCCTTTACCCCTCCACCATCACAGGGAAAGGGGACTGTTTCATCTCATTGCAGTCCAGTGGTGTCTTCAGCAGCAGCAGTCACCTTGAAGTGTCTTTTGTGGCTCTGCTGGGGTGGAGACAGCAGTTGCCAAGAAGCACTAGCCCAAATGTTTTGAGTCATATGGTGGAGAAGTGGCAGGTGGGTGGTCGGCTCTGACCACTTGGGAGCAGGCAGGGCTGTGCCGCACCATGCCTTGCCTGAACAGCTGCGGCCACAGCAGTCCAGACGGGGCTAGTGCCGAGCAGCGGTCAGGGCTGGGGCAAGCACTGTGACCGGAGGGGTGATATGGCAGGCTACCTGTGGCACAGGGAAGACACCAGGGGTCTTCCCAGGGGCATGTGTCTGTGGCAGGAACCACATTGTGCTGTGCGCCCCTGTTACCCAGCCCCCTGGGCAAAGGGGTGTTGGCAGCTGCACCCATTCCCTAAAGGGAGATGTGTGCAGGGGATGCAGCCTGGAGGTTCATTCCAGCCCTGGGAGAAGGCAGAGAGTGCGGCCTGGGGAGCTGTGTCCAGCCTCTGAGGGTGGGGCTGGAGCAACTCTCCAGCCGATGCCACTGGGCAGCACCCAGAGCCAAGAGGGCTAAACCAGGAAATTAGCTACCTTTTACAAAGTGTCATGTTCAGCCCCTCTGGAAAAGGTCACCCTAGGGGTTAATGGGAGCATCTCTTAAAGCGAAAATGCATTTTTTATTCATGAAAGCACAAATCCAATTACTTGAAAGTTCAAGCAACTTTCAAACGATTACAAGGATATGTGAAAAAATGTGATGAAATTTAATTGTAATAACATTTTTTGTTCACTTACCAGCCATGACTGAATATAGAAACAAAAGTATACATACACTGAATGTATAACACCAAAAGGTTTTCAATGTCACTATATTTTTCAACAAAATAAAACTGACAATGTCAAAGGTTTAGTGGTTGCTTTTTTATTGCATGCAGTCATCACAACCAGAAAATTCTGCTGCTATTGGGTTAGAAAGCAACCCAGGTTGTTTTTACACTGTTTCTTTAACTGACATTTTATCAGTGAAAGAGTTTTAATATTTGCTGCAGCTTCTCTTAAGAAGTTCAGGGAATGAACATTCTGCAATCTAACTGATCTATTTTAGTGCCACTAAACTGCTTCCACTTTCCTTTTCCTTCTTTATACCTGGTCTAAATCTCTCTCATGGTTATATATCCCCTTACTTCTTTTTTTAACCTCATTAGCTCTGAAGAACACATTTCCTCTCGCTTTTTTTTTTTTTTTCCCCACAAAGATTTACATGTTTATAGGTTAGATATTTTCTTACCAGAAAGAATTAACGCAGGTCTTTCAATCTTTCCTTTATCAGCTAGGTACTGAAATCTCAGATCATTCTTGCTTCTCTGGATTTTATCATTGCAGTCATTGGAAACATTACAATAGCCCAGATAAAACATGTCAAAATTAGAAACAACGGGGAAATATTTCAGCCTGAAAGAGGGTAGACTTAGGTTAGATGGTTGGAAAAATTTCCTCACTATTAGGCACTGGAAGAGGTTGTCCACAGTTGTGGATATTCCCTCTGTGGAAGTGCTCAAGGCCAGGTAAAATGAGGTTCTAGACAATGTAATCTTGTGAGAAGTGTCTCTGCCTACAGCAAGGGGGGTTGGAACTGGATGAACTCTGAGGTCCTTTCCAACCTAAGCCATTTTATGATTGAAATTTTTAAACACTGTTTTTGTTTGAGCAGCCTGTAAGTCATAAAGGGATAATATACTGTTACCCTGAGGAATATATAAGAACGAGTGCATAGAGTTATGAAGAGCATAAAACATATGACGGTTAAGAATAGTAAATGGCTAGATTTAAGCATGTAGTCTCACATTATCTAATAATCAAAGAGATGACAGAGAAAGATATCTCCAGGACATCAATCACCATCTGTATTTTACATTCAGGCAAATCACTCCCTGGAAATACATATATCTTTCAAATGCCCTTTGATTTTCACAGAATTATAAAGCTGTCAATTTTGTGAGGGACCTCAATAAACCATCAAGTCAAACTTCCCTGCCAAAGCAGAACCACCTAAAACATCCTGCACAGGGCTGCATTCATGAATATCTCCAGAGAGGGAGACTTCACAATCTTTCTGGGCTTCCTGTTCCAGTGCTTTCTGACTTGCACTGTAAAGAAGTTTTTCCTTATTTCTAAATGAAAAATCTTGTGTTCCAGTGTTCTCTTCAATTATTCAACAGCTCTACCGCTAACCTATTCTGATGCTTAGGGTTGTTCCTTCTCAGGTGCAGGACCCTACACTTGCTCCTGTTGAACCTCACTAGGTGCCTCTTTGCCCAGTTCTCCAGCCTGTCCAGGTTGCACTGGACAGCACAGACCACTGGTCAATCAGCCCATCCTCCCAGCTTTATATCATCAGAAACTTGCTGAGGTGTCTTCTCATGCAGGTCATTGATGAATATGTTAAAAAGTCCAAACTCTGTACTGACCTCTGGAGAACGGTGCAAGTCACAGGTCTCCAACTGGACCCCACACCATTGGTAATGACTGTCTTAGCTCTCTCAGACAACCAGCTCTTGACCCACCTTGCTGTCTACTCATTCAACCCAAACTGTATAGTTTTCCTAATGAGGATGTTATGGGAGATGGTGTCAAAGGCCTAGCTGAAGACAAGGTGTACAGCATCCACTGCTCTCCCCTCATCTATGCAGTCAGATATAACATCCTAAAAAGCTATCAGATTAGCTAAGGATGACTTCTGCTTGAGGAATCCATGTTGACTACTCCAAATAACTTTGTTGTCTTACAGATATTTGAAGATGACATCCAAAAGAATTCATTGCATTAAGTTTCCAGAGATGAAGGTTCGATTAACCAACCTATAGTTTTTACAGTCATCCTTCTTGCCCTTCTTGAAGACTGGAGTGACAACTGGCCTTCTTCCAGTACTCAGACACTTGTCCTGTTCTCCATGACCTTTCAGAGATGATAGAAAATTGATCTAGCAGTAGCATCTGCCAGCACTCTCATTACTCATGGGTGCATTTCATCAGGGCTTGTTGATTTATGGATGTCCAGCTTAGCTAACAGCTCCCTCACTTGGTCCTCCTCTACGAAGGAAGAGTCTTCCTCTCCATCAGCCTTGTCTTTTATCTCCAGGGCTCAGGCTTCATGAGGGCTGGCTTCAGCAATGACACCCACAGCAAAAAAAGACGTTCAATCTCTGCCTTCTCTGTGTTTTCTCCCATTAGGGTGCCTGCGTCTTTCATCAGTGGGCTCACATTTCTTTAGTTTTCATTTTTCTATTGATATACTGGAAAAAAAACCCTTGTTATTGTCTAAAATAGCCCTTGCCAGATTAAATTCCAGATTGGCCCTATTGCAAATCTTATTGCATCCTCTGAAAATATTCCAATATTCCTCTCAAGTGGCCAGTCTTGTTTTCCAAATTCTGTAAATATCTTTCTTTCTCCTGAGTTTTTCCAGACGATCCTTGATTATTCATGCTGGTCTCCTGCTTCCTCTACTTGCTTTCTTACTCAAAAGGTAAGCACTAATCTTGAGCTTGAAGGAAGTAGTATTTGAATATTGACCGGTTCTCATTAACAGCCTAGCCCTCTAGAGCCCTGACCATGGTGATCTTTGAAGTGATGTTGCCTTTTGTCAGTCATTGGGAAGCTCCTCTGATTGCCATGATCTATCAAAGTTGCAGAAAGTAGACACACAGTGACATCAGCCAACTTCCTCTACCTCTTCAGACAGATCTTATTACTTGGATTTACACATATTCAATTTGCTCAATCCACATAGATATATGACTACAAAGATACAGAAACATACCTTTAGGAATTTATTGGTAAACATATTTTAAAATATTCACACACTCTTTCTATTACTGTTACAGTTAGTAAATGTGAATTATTTGGGTTCCTTTTGAACAGAACATGAGGCTGGTTTAGAGAAGCCAGTTCTGCTAAGTATAGTGCTGAACTTGAGAGATAAACACTGTGGCGTGGTGGAAGACTAACTTTACAGTCAGTTCTAGATTATACTGAAAGAAACACAGAGCAAGTCCATGCATGTTCCTCTTTGAGCTAATACAGCTCAAAGGCAATTTGTTTCTGTTGGAAGCAACATTTTTCCAGTTGCTACCTCCACATGGTGTCCAGAATGAATTCAGCAGTGACTGCTTATCCTAAAATTCTTCAAATGCTATGAAATATCATAATGGTAGATATTAGCAAATACCCTAATTTTAAGAAAAAACAACTTCATATAAATATATTAATCTTCTATTTTCTTAAAACAAAGTACCAAGACATTAAAATAAAAGGAGACATTCCTATAATGATGTAACATATACACTACACAAAAACAAAGGTTAATATCTTAAGATGTTTAAAATGTTATTTATAGCATCAAAATATTTTACATTCAGGAATTGTATGTGTTTGATTTTAAGTCCATAACTAATTACTGGAAAGTTGAAAAGTAGTTAAAATTGTAAGTGTAATAAAAAATAAAATAAAAATCTGTGTTTATATCTCTATTTACTTGTTACTTGGATTAATTCAGTGGTGATTTTGGAAAGACCAGGCAAATAGGAATTTTTGAGACAGCATTTTGGAATTAAATTAGTATTAAATGCTTTCAGTATGGCTGAAAGTGTCACTAGAGATGTAGATAGAGTCAAACAAAAAGAAGTTACTGCCCCCTTCCTTGTCCAAATACTAGAAACATACTGTACCAGGCAACACCCCCTATGCCAAGTTGCCAGCTTCCTGAACAGAGCAGAACAGACATCAGGATTCAAAACAAGCTGCTTTCAGAGCAGCTATTTGTTGGTAAATTTCTTGCCTTTTGCTCTAGTTATGTGTAAGCATTGATTTGATATAAATATCAGAGCATAGCTTCAAGGCCAAGTCCTTCCCCCTTGGACTGAACCTTAGGGGGTTGCCAGCCTGTAGCCTAAGATACCTCCCTCATACATGCAAAATTACTAACATGGAAAATACAGACATCTGAAACTTAAAATGCACTACAGCACAAGATTGACATGTATCTCATGGAGGCTACAGTGCCCAAGAAGACTTTCAGTGCTTCTGAAAGAAAATGGCAATGTCACTGGAAATTCAGGAAACTTCTAGCAAGAGGATTAAGCACCTGAGGTATATCCCCGCGACTTTCTCTCGCTAAACTAATGCCTGGCTTCAACAGAAATAGCACTACCAATTAGATGACGGCATAGAAAATGTTTTCTTTTCCACATTTTGAAGTTAAGCTTGGTGAATTAAGGTATCACACATTTTCTTCTAGAAACTCTACAGCATTGTTTTCTTTATACACAAAAATGTTGATGGTAAGGCTAAGGAAACTGCAGTTAACTCTTGTAAATGAAACTTCTTTTTTATTTATTGAAGTGATTCAGCTTTGTACATTTTTTTCTTTAAGATAACATTAATTCTTTTGAATAATATATTTCCTTCATAATGATCTTTTTATTTTTTCCCAGCTGGCAGGGTGATCTTTGATTGACAGAATTTTTTTTCTAGCAATTTTAGTTTACTAAAGACCTGAATGTAGATTTTGGACAAGTGAATTAAATCATGCACATTTTTGCTCTGCTTCAATTTAAATCTACGATACGATCATTTGTCATCTTTTTTTTTTTTTTTTTTNGGCTAAAGACCTTCTGTGTATGTGTGACTTTTTTACAATTCAAAGATTCACAAACTAGGAAGTATTTTGTCTTCTGCTTAAAAAGTAATTCAGATCATTAATAGCAATCACATGTTTAGAGACTGACAACTATTTCATTCACTGACTCAGCATTGATACATAGTTTTTAAAAGGACTGGGTACGTTCAGAGACATAACGTACACAGCAGCCTCCTACAAAAGTAAAAAGTTTAATTTTCTTTGGTTCAAGTTATTAGTTTGGCTTATTAACACAGTGGGTGACAGGAAAAAGAGGAATCACAAATCATTAATTATCCATGAGATGGGACCTAAGCTCTCAGAAATCAGAACTAGTAGGCTAGTTTAAAGACTCAGGAAGATTCAAGGGCTGTATAGGAAAGCAAGGGTAATAATGAGTAGAATCACAGAGCATCATCTGACTAAACAGAAAGAGTTATATCCCTTGAGCTAAAAGTCCAGCGCGTAATAAAATTCTGTGGTGAATCAAGCCCTGGGCGAGTTGACGTAAAAGGTGTATTGGAGGCAAAATAAAATGAAAACATCAAACAAAAATCATTATCAGATATTACATTAAGAAACACAGTATAAGGGTATATATTGCTAGTAGCATCCTTGACACAAGATAGAATAAATATATTGTGTACATAACATTCTAAACTGCATATTCTCCAGGGCACTTCTGAATTCAATAATCTCATTAGAGTTTGAAAAGAAAATTAGAAATATTTCTTATGCAACAAAAGAATTTACAAACCAAGCTGTTTCCCCACGATTACAAGAAGTACGAAAGCACTTGTGATAAATGACCTGTAAGCAACAATGGCAATCAAATAAAAACATAGAATCACAGAATCACAGAAAATTACAGACTGGAAGGGACCTTGAAAGATCATCTAGTCCAATCCCCCTGCCACAGCAAGATCACATACACCAAGTCACACAGGAACATATCCAGGCGGGTTTTAAACATCTCTAGGGAAGGAGATTCCACAACCCTCCCAGGGCAGCCCCTTCCAGATCTCTGTCACCCTCACTGTGAAGAATTTATTCTGATATTTATATGGAACCTCCTATGTTCCAGCTTACACCCAATGCCCCTTGTCCTATCACTACATGATATTAAGAAGATCCTGCTCCATCCTCCTGACACCCACCCTTCAAATATTTATAGACACTGATGAGGTCACCTCTCCATCTCCTCCAAGCTGAAGAGACCAAGCTCCCTCAGCCTCTCCTCATAACGGAGGTGTTCCACTTCTTTCATCATCCTCGTTGTTCTACGCTGGACTACCTCCAGCAGCTCTGTATCATTTTTGAACTGAGGAGCCCAGAACTGGACACAATAGTCCAGACGCAGCCTCACTAGTGCAGAGTAGAAGGGGAGAAGAACGTCTCTTATCTGCTAACCACTGCCCTTCTGATCCACCCCAGGACACTGTTGGCCCTCTTGGCCACAAGAGCACACTACTGGCTCATGGTCATCCTGCTGTCCACCAGGACCCCAGGTTCCTACACTACTCTCCAACAGGTCAGTCCCCAGCCTATCCTGGTACCTGGGGTTCTTCTTGCCTGGATGGAAGACACTACATTTACCCTTGTTACAGTTCATTACATTTCTCTTTGCCCAGCTCTCCAGCCTGTCCAGGTCTTGCTGAATGGCAGCACAGTCTGCTGGGGTGTCAACGACACCACCCAGCTTTGTGTCTTCAGCAAACCTGCTGACAGTACTCTATAAGCCCTCATCCAAGTAATTGATGAATAGATTGAATAGGACTGGTCCCAGTACCGACCCTTAAGAGACTCCACTAGATAGAGGCCTCCAACTAGAAACTGTCTGACTGACCACTAGTCTCTGGCTTCTATCCTGCAGCCACTTCATGATCCACCTCACTACCCAATAATCCAGTCCACACTGACTCAGTTTGGCTGAGATGATGCTGTGTGAGACGGTGTCAAATGCCTTACTGAAGTCAAGATAGACCACATCTACTGCTTTGTCATCATCTATCCATCAAACGCTATCATGTTCGTCAAGCATGACTTCCATTGGTGAAGCCATGCTGACTGTCCCTAATCAGCCTGCTGTCCTTGATGTGCCTGGGGACAGCATCAAGGATAAATTGTTCCATCACCTTACCTGGGATGGAGGTGCGGCTGACCAGCCTATAGTTACTTGGGTCCTCTTTCTTACCCTTTATGAAGATTGGAGTGATATTTGCTATCTTCCAGTCCCTACACACCTCTCCTAATCCCCATGACTTAGAAAAGATGATGGAGAGTGGTTTAGCAATTACTTCCGCTCTCTGAGCACACTTAGGTGCACCCCATCAGAGCTCATGGATTTATGTACATCCAGTTTGCTCAACTTATCCTTAACCCTGTCCTCATCAAGCAAGGAAAGCTCCTGTCTTGTCTCAACTTCCTCTAGTGCCTCAGTAGTTTGGGTCTTGATATTAGGACAGCCTCTAGAAGTACAGACAGAGGCAAAGAAAGTGTTTGAGTATCTCTGCTTTCTCTGCATCCTCTGTCTTCAGGCACCCACCTCATTCAGCAGGAGGCCTACATTGCCTCTACATTTATTTTTACCTGCAGTGATAATTTGAATAAACCCTTTTTGTTGCCCTTGACCTCTCTTGCAAGGTTTAATTCCAAGGAGGCCTTGGTTTTCCTAATTGCATCCTTACATTCTCTCATCCAGAGCCTATAATCACCCCAAGTGGCCATTCTCTCTTACCATGACCTACAGACTTTCTTCTTCCTCTTCAATTTGCCCAGGAGATCCCTGTTTAACCATGCTGGTCTTCTGGCTCCCTTCTTTGTCTTCCTTCCTGTTGAAATGCTCTTGTGTTGTGATTGAAAGAAGTGGCCTTTGAATGTTAACCAGCTGTCTTGGGGCCCTTTACCTGCCAGTACCCTGTCCCTTGAGATGTACCCTAGCAATTGCTTGAAAAGGCCAAAGTTGGCCCTCCTGAAGTCCAGAGTTGTGATTCTGCTAGCTATTCTGTCCCTACCACACGAGACCTTGAATTCCACCATCTCGGGGTCACTGCAACCAAGGCTGCCCTCAACCTTCACTGCTTCAGTCAGACCCTCCTTGTTGGTGAGAACAAGATCCAGCAGCGCTCCTCTCCTAGTGGGCTTCTCCACCATTTGCATCAGGAAATTGTCACCAATGCACTGGAGGAACCTTCTGGATTGTTGGTGGCTGGCTGAGTAGGTCTTCCAGCAGATACCTGGTTAGGTAAAATCCCCCATGAGAACCAGGGCCTGTAGCTGTGAGGCTGCTGCCAGCTGGCTGTAGAAGACCTCATCAAGTTCCTCATTCTGATCTGTTGGTCTTTAATAGACACCCACAACAGTTCCACCCATGCCAGCCTGCCCCTTAATCTGCGCCCACAAACTCTCAACTCTCTCCTCATGTACCACTGCAAAACCAATACATCCAGTTGTTCTCTCATGTAAAGGGAACTCCTCTACCCACCTTGCTGACCTGTCCCTTCTGAAAAGGACATAGCCATCCATGGCCTCATTCCAGTCATGCGAGCTGTCCCATCAGCTCCCTGTAACTGCCACCAGATCATAATCACCTGACTCCAATTTCACCCCAGGACAACAAGTGTTCTCCTGGTTTTTATCAACTAGAGCTTTGTCCCACTGGTGTGTACCCGTCAACTATCCTATCCCTCTTGGTATCTCTGAATGAGCCTTGCCAAAGTCATTCTACCATTTGTATATGGCAAAATCTGGTCTGAGATAGAAACAAGCCTCTTCTTGGACTTTGATTAAGCCAAGTTATGCTAATTTTTACTTTTTATAGCTCATATAATCAGTGTGTCCCCTAATGAAATCTGTATGCAGGTGTATAGGACGTGCATACAAACTTTTGAAGGTGACGGACGTGTGGTATTGCCCTTTCTTTCCCTTAGAGTACATAAACAGTGGTCATGCTACTAAAGTATTAGTTGTGTGAAAGCACAAATAAAATTATTTATGTGATGACAGAGTATATTGTATAGAACTGAATTTTAGAATTTAATTTTTTATACATTCCAAAATACCTGCACAGAGAGTTAAGTAGTCTCATCCACATGCATTTCACATGTTTTCCAACCACTTTTCTAGAAGAACATTTCTTGCATCCCATATATTGTCCTGTAACCTTCCTGGCAAACTCTTACAGATATTTCTTAGAGCATTTAAAATCAATATTTGGGTATCTGAAACATTTTAAAATTTTTCCTGCATATGTGGAAGTACAAACAGACATTGTGTGGGTCTGGAAATGACAAACTCTAGGACTAGACTGCAGTCTGGTTTTGAGGCTTGGAGGCAGAAAATGGAAATACGGCATGGAAGGCAATACAGTGTTGGAGGTGAGTACCGAGGTGGACCTCTTGATATAGCCACACATCATCACACTGCATACATATATTGCAAAATTTATACATACATGATACGAAAGAAGAAAGAGGTCTTTTAGCTTTCAAAATACATAAAGTGGACAAGAAATATTATTAAAATACGTATGGATTTATCTGTTTTTCGTTCCATTTCAGATATGTCTTTTCCTTTGTGAAATTAAAGTATAATAAAGAAATAACTAATGTACCGATTTGCATATTGTTTGAAGAGATTTTTGTATCCTCCACATTGGAATTAGAGAGATTGATTCTATTCTCACAGTCATAAATGAGGACAGCGTTTGGTCTCCCGTCTCCTCTGTCATAGTGTGGAACTTTTTGCCAAGCAGACCTGGAGTGAATTTTCCTTCAGGAGAGGTTGTAAAGTAAGTAGTAAAGACAAATGTGTACAAAACTGGAGAAACTTCGTTGTCAGGAAGGATAAGCAACAATAACTCGAACAGATGTGATGTTATAGATGATAAATGTCAGTGCTATTAGATACCAGTGAGTCAGGCAAGGCTAGGTGAGGCAAGGCAAAATAAAACTGAGGAATAGACAATCTTAAAAAAGCCCTAAGATTTGAGAACGAGGTTATAGAATATTTAATGGTGTTAATATCTTACAATTTCAGGGCTAGAAATTGGGGGTCTCCAGTCTGTCTTTATATGTGAAGTTGTTATTGAAAATTCTCCCTTCTGTAGTTTATTAAAACTTATATTTTCAAAATGCTATCAACTTTGAGAATTACTTAAGCAGAACTGTAGTTGCAGGCTTATACAAAGACAAAAATCTGTTCAATAATGAAGCCTGTCATTCTTGCCCTTCAAATTTTATTTATTTATCAGTTTGTTTTCCTTACTTTTTTTCCTCTTAGAGTAAAAATACATTTTGTGAAAATGTATTACAAAACAGACCTCTTTCTTCCACTGCCATTTCAGTTGTCTGTCAGATATAGCTGTCACCTTTAGATACAGGATGAAACAAGCCATGCTGCTCTTTTTTATTTCCATGTGCCTTGAACATACCTATGCCTCATTTTGCTTATTATTTCTATTGATCTTTAGAAGGTCATGTGCTTTTACTTGGTACAAACTGGTTCTACTGGGAATAGATGCTACAAATCAAAGTCCTTTGAAGAGTAATGCTCTTGATTCCCTGCAGCATTCAAGGTCAGCAACAGCTGTGGCCTGAAGCTCTGATCCTTGAATCTTGACCTTCACTGAGTGAATCTCTAATGACTTGGGAGGGACATCATAATTAGATAAAATTCTTGCTTATCTTTATTAAAGGGCACCAGATTAAACTCTTTGCATGTTTGATGAGAAGTGAAGTGATTGTTTTCCCCACTTCAAATGCTTTAGCATGCCTTTTCATTAATGTTTTATCACTTGTGTACTGAATTCTGATGTTTTTGAGAGGTTCTAAGGAATGAGAAAGAAAAATCCACCCTCCTTACAAAACCACGTCTTCTTTTGATTTTATTTGTTTCAAACAAAGCCTTATTTTGCACCCATTTGAAAAAGGTGGCAACTTACCTGCTCAAAGTAAATAAAACTGATCCTGAAATTGAATAATATTTTAACTCTGGTCACAAATTACTTGTTTTTAATACAACAGGCCTTATAATACAAACAAAGATAAAGTAAATTAAATGCTTTCATGCTTTAAATTGTTCCTTTAAACCACTGAGTTACAGATGAGTTTTTGAAGAAGAGATGATAAAATATTTATTCTCTTACAGCTGAAATAACAAACGCCCTGCTGCTTATTTTATTTAGTAAAAAGCTTTACAAAAGCAATTTATGTCCAGGATGCATTGCTGCAGGCACTCGTCAGGCATATCTCTTGCACAGCATATCATCAGTAGAGCAAAAGGTGAGATGTTAAGTAAGCAGCAGAAAAACGTCAGTGATCCTTTCAAGTTAGAAAAAAAAGAGTACAATTGTTTTAAGGGTGAAATTTGGCAGAACCTCCTAATGATAGTGGACCCTAAAGAGTGAAAATCAGTTCCTATCAGTCACTTTCAATTTATATTCCTCCTCCTTTGTATTCCTTCTATTCCTTCCAATTGGTTTTTTAGTGTCTGATTAATGAATATCTTGGGAAAATTTGACAAGATTCTTCTTGGAACCCCTTTGTAATCAGTCTGGTGTCATACACAGCATAATGAGTCCTTTCTCCCTTTGCACTTTGAAAAGGCTGACATGCCTTACAAATTCCTAAGAACTTACAAGCTAGGTTATTTCAGGTTTACCCTTCTGTCATTTGGACTTCTGAAAAGAAGAATAAGCTTTAAGAATTAATAGAAGATGGATTTAGAATAGTTATCTGTAAAACACACAAAGCAAAACAAACACTGACACTCATGTTTCACTGTTATTACAACTGGTCTTCTCCTGTAAACTTTAGGAGACAAAATTCCAAGAGACTGCCTTAGGCCTGTTGCTTTACTGTTCTGTCCCACGGGGAAACTTGATTATTGTTTGTCACAATTTCTAGCTCTTATGTCCAAATTGCAGCCTGAGTACATCATAAAAGAAAGTAACCTGCCTGAAGAACAGTGCAAAAGCTGTTTCCAGCTATCCATAGGACAATGTCTGCGTGGTGTGCGTTCAGTGCTTCTTCTACTTTCTGGTCGTAGCTAAACTTGGTGCAATATGTCTCTTGTGCCAGGTTTTATCACTGTTTGAACAAATGCCTGTCAGAATACCTTCCAGTCTGCACAGTCATTTTAAAGCATTTGGTTCATTATGGTGTGTTGGCAGTAACGCAGAAGTTATATTTGCTTCTCAGTTCGCTGCATTAATACGTTCAAAAAATTTGGTTTTCATATTAATCACCGATCTATGTTGTTTCTAGTAGTCAGTCTTGATCAACATGCTCTTTCACAGAATCACACAGAATCACAGAATGTTAGGGATTGGAAGGGACCTTAAAAGATTATCTAGTCCAATCCACCTACCAGAGCAGGATCACCTAGATCAAGTCACATAGGAACTTGTACAGGCAGGTTTTAAATGTCTCCTGAGAAGAAGACTCCACAGACTCTCTGATCAGCCCATTCCAGTGCTCCATCATTTTTACCGTGAAGAAGTTTCTTCTCATATTTATATGGACCTTCCTATGTTCCAGCTTACACCCATTACCCCTTTTCCTATGATTGGATGTCACTGAGAAAAGCCTGGCTCCATCCCACTGACACTCACCCTTTATATTAACATTAATTTTTCAAACTGAAGAGACCCAGCTCCCTCAATCTGTCCTCTTAAAGGAGAGGTTCCACTGTCTTCATCATTGTTGAGGCTCTGCTCTGGACTCTCTCCACAAGTTCTGTGTCCTTCTTCAACTGAGGGGCCCAGAACTGGACACAACATTCCAGATGTAGTCTCACCAGGGCAGAATAGAGAGGAAAGAGAACCTCTCTATCTATTAACCACGCCCCTTCTAATCCATCCCAGGATGCCATTGACCTTCTTGGCCACAAGGACACAGTGCTGGCTCATGGTCATCCTGCTGTCCACTAAGACACCCAGGTCTCTTTCACTGCTCTCCAACAGGTCACTCTCCAACCTATACTGATATCTGAGGTTGTTCTTGCTCAGAAGAAATACTCTACACTTGCCCTTGTTACAGTTCATTAAATTGCTCCCTGCCCAACTCTCTAGCCTTTCCAACTCCCGCTGAATGTCAGCACAGCCTGCTGGGGTGTCAGTCACCTCTCCTATCTTTGTGTCATCAGCAAACTTGCTGACAGTGCACTCCAATCGCTCATCCAAATCATTAACGAATACATTGGATAGTACTGGTCCCAGCACTGACACCTGGGGGGGTCCAGTAGACTCCCTAGATGCCTCCAATTAGATTGTGTTGCAATGACCACATCTTCTGGCTTCTATCCTGTAGCCAGTTCACAATCCACCACACTTCCTCAGTTTGGCTGTGAGGATGCTGTGTGAGACTGTGTCAAACGCTTTACTGAAGTCAAGATAGACCACATCCATTGCATTCCCCTTGGTGAAGCCATGCTGACTGTCCCTAAAAACTCTCTTGTCCTTGATGTGCCTAGAGACAGTGCTAAGGACAAGTTGTTCCATCATCTCTCCCGAGATGGAGTTGAGGCCGACCGATCTATAGTTACCTGGGTTCTCCTTCTTGAAGGAGGTCACTCCTTCTCCTTTTTGAAGATTGGAGTGACACTTGCTATTCTCCAGTCTTCAGGCACCTCTCCTGATCCCCATGACTTATCAAAGATGATGGAGAGTGTCCTAGCAGTGACTTCCACCATCTCCCTTAGCGCTTGCGGGTGCATCCCATCAGGGCCCATGGATTTATGTATATGAATATTGTTTAATTGCTCTGTATCCCAATCCTCATCAACTAGGGCACTCTTTCTTTGTCCCAGCATCTTTTGGGGCCTCATCAGTTTGGGGTTCATCAAGACAGCCTCCAGTAATATAGACAAAGGCAAAGAAGGTGTTCAGTATCTCTGCTTTCTCTGTATCGTCTGTCACCAGGGCATCCATCTCATTCAGCAGGGGGACTACTTTGCCTCTAGTTTTACTTTTACCTGTAATGTATTTGAAGAAGTCTTTTCTGTTGCATTTGACCTCTCTTGCAAGTTGTAATTTCACGTAGGCCTTAGCTTTCCTAGTTGCGTCTCTACATCCTCTGACTAGTGTCTTATAACCACCGCATGTGGCAATCCCATCCTTCCATGACTTACAGACTTCTTTCTATTAAGTTTTCTCAGCAGCTCCTTGTTTAACCATGCAGGTCTTCTGTCTCCTTTTCTTGACATCTTATTGGGATCTTGAGCTTGAAAGAATTGATACTTGAATGCTAAACAACTATCTTGGGCCCCTTTACCTGCCAGTACCCTGTCCCATGGGTTTTCCCTTAGCAATTAATTGCTCAATAGGGCTAAAGTTGGCCCTACTGAAGTCCTTTTTATCAGGCTACATAATCACAGAATCATTCAGGTTGGAAAAGACCCTTAGGATCATCAAGTCCAACCATCAACCCTACTCTGCAAGTTTACCCCTAAACCAGATCCCCCAAAACATCTAAGCATCTTTTAAACTCCTCTAGGGATGATTACTCAACCACCACCCCGGCAGCCCATTTCAGTGCCTGACCATGTTCTCCATGAATAATTTTTATCTTGTGTTTAATCTAAACGTACCGTGTTGAAGTGGTTCTGTCACTAATTACCTGTGAGAAGAGACCAGCCCCAACATCTCTGCAATATAAGTTGAACAAACTGGATGTGCACAAATCCATGGGCCCAGATGGGATGCACCCGCGTGTGCTAAGGGAGATGGCGGAGGTCATTGCTAGGCCGCTCTCCATCATCTTTGCTAGGTCCTGGGAAACGGGAGAGGTGCCTAGGGACTGGAAAATAGCAAATGTTACCCCAATCTTTAAAAAGGGAAAGAAGGAAGACCCAGGTAACTATAGACCGGTCAGCCTCACCTCCATCCCAGGAAAGGTGATGGAACAGTTTGTACTGGAGGCTGTTTCCGGGCACATCAGGGACAGGAGGGTCATTAGGGACAGTCAGCACGGCTTCACAAAGGGAAAGTCATGCTTGACCAACCTTATAGCCTTTTATGAGGGCGTAACCAGGTGGATGGATGAGGGCAGAGCCGTGGATGTCATCTATCTTGACTTAAGAAAGGCATTTGACACGGTCTCTCACAGCATCCT
>VXBP01002774.1:99791-126199 GCA_013400115.1 Rhinopomastus cyanomelas
AAATATTTGAGGGGTGGGTGTCAGGAGGATGGCACTGGGCTGTTCTCGGTGTCATGTAGTGATAGGACAAGGGGCAATGGTTGTAAGCTGGAACATAGGAGGTTCCACATCAACCTGAGAAGGAACTTCTTCACAGTGAGGGTGACGGAGCACTGGAACAGGCTGCCCAGGGGTGTTGTGGAGTCTCCTTCTCTGGAGATGTTCAAGACCCGACTGGACAGGTTCCTGTGTGACTTGGTTTAGGTGATCCTGCTGTTGCAGGCGGATTGGACTAGATGATCTTTCGAGGTCCCTTCCAATCCGTAATGATTCTATGATTCTATGATTCTATGATCCTTTCAGCCAGTTGTAGAGAGCAACGAGGTCTCTCATAAGCCTCTTCTTCTTCAAACTAAACAGCTCCAACTCTTTCAATCTCTCTACATAAGACTTATTCTCCAGGACCTTCATCAGCTTAGTTGCCCTCCTCTGCACTTGCTCCAGCACCTTGATGTCTCCCTTGTACTGAGGTGCCCAAAACTTGACCCAGTACTCAAGATGTGGCCTTACCTGTGCTGAGTACATGGGGACAGTCACTGGGAGAATCCCTACTCCTGCTGGGCACACAGTTTCTAATATAAGCCGGGACGCCATTGACCTTCTTGGCTACTTAGGCACACTGCTGGCTCATATTCAGCCACCTATCAATTAGAACCCCGACGTCCTTTTCCCCTAGACTGCTTTCCAGCCACACTTCCCCAAGCCTGTAGCATTGCATGGGGTTGTTGTGGCCCAAGTGCAGGACCTGGCACTTGGTCTTATTGAATCGCATGCCATTAATATTGGCCCATCACTCCAATCTATCCAAGTCTCTCTGAAGATCCTCTCTACCTTCCAGCAGATCAACACCCATCCAACCTGGTGTTGTCTGCAAACTTACTGAGAGTAAACTCAATCCCCTCATCAAGATCATTGATAAAGATGCTGAACAGGAGTGGCCCCAACACTGAGCCCTGGGGGGCACCACTCGTGACTGGCCTCCAAGAGGATTTTGCTCCATTGACCACAGCACTTCAGGCCCAGCCATCCAGCCAGTGTTCCACCCAGGAGAGTACGTACCCATCTAAGCCATGAGCAGCCAGCTTATTCATGAGGATGTTGTGAGAGACAGTGTCAAAGGCTTTACTCAAGTCCAGATAGACTACATCGACAGGCTTTCCAGCATGCATAAAGCAGGTCACCTTATCATAGAATGAGATCAGGTTTGTCAAGCAGGACCTGCTTCTCATGAACCCATGCTGACTGAGCCTGATTGTCTGGTTGACTGTTGATTGTACAAGTTCTATACATAATAAGAGGAAAAACTTTGTTTTATAGGTGGCAGAGCGCTGGAGCAAGCTGCCCAAAGAGGCTGTGAAGTTTCCTTCTCCAAAGATACTCAAATTCGCCTGGATGTGTTCCTGTGTGATCTCTCGGTGATCCTGCTCTACCAGTTGGGTTCGACTAGACGATCTTTAGAGGATCTTTCCAACTCCCATCGTTATATAATTCTGTGAAGTGATATTTACACTGTAGTAGGTGGCAGAGTAGTTCAGAAAGGCTTCAAGTAGTACTAGCTTGAGTGCTATAAAGCATTCAATAGCCATACACATCTTCAATACTTCCTGCTAAGCTATGTAAATACTAAAATATCAGTTGGTGCTTTAGATCTGTGGATGCCATACAAGATCAAGATGCATTAAATTTTAAAAATGGCTTTTAACCACTTAAGTACAAAAAGTGTCTTCAATAGGACTTCCGTGGAAATAAAGATACAACATAGTATATAGAACAGTTAGTCAGGTATTTGTACTCACATGAAAAAGCTCTACTGGTTAAATTAATATTAGAGCTAAATACTCATGGGTGTAAATAGAATAGCTCTCTCAATTTGAACTTGAGTATTGAAATAATTTGAAAAACAGAATATTCTGCTATAGATAAATTTTCTCTTATATTTAATCTTTGTTTGCAGAAAAGATAAAGGTGGTGCGAGAAACATAAAATGAGATAATTTAGTATCTGAAAAGACATATAAAATGTATTCCTCCATTCCAATATTGTTTTCTTAACAACTATAAAATAATTATATTCCTCTCTATGATTGACTGATTTGTACTTTTCCAAACAAAATATTAGTCAAAATATGTAAGATGTTTGCTTCTAGGAATGATCATGTGCTGTTGACATAAATGTACATTTTATTAGAATGACAACAATTCATTTGTTCGCTTTTCAATAAATTTTACCAGTTACTGTCATAAAGAAAGTTGTCTGAATCAATACAGTTTTCAAATTTTAGGGCATTTTACATTTGGCATGGATATCAGATGTCCTCATAAATTATACGAAATTCTTGATTCTGAATTCCTATTTTCAAGGAATCAATACTTGATTTCAAAATGATTCCTTGATTTCAAAATATCAATACTTGATATTTTAGCTATAGCTGTTTATCAGTTATTTTATGCAGAATCATGAGATATAACTGAATAAACTGATAGTAACATAGTTGAAATAATTTCTGAATGTTTGAAATTGAAGAATTCTTTTATATCTGCCTGTTCTTTGTCGACGCTAATGTTGAAAAAATAGAGATAAGAAAAAGGCTCTAAAGTGACATAGCAAGTGATTTTGACTTGAGGATAACAAGACTTCCACAGGCCACAAGTAGCTATTCACAGGTGCACAAATAATTCCATTTTCCAGTCCATGGCACTTTTCAGTATAATGTCATTCTATTGATTTGGTCCTTATGTAGCCATCTTTATGACAATACATTAATTAGGTTTTCATGGTGTAATTTTGACGATAATGATAATTTCTCATCCTCAGGTGAACTTGTCATCATTCTAGCAATGTAATAATTGTGCAAAGATGCTCTCTTATGATTTTTACTGATTCTTAGCAAAATGGCATTAACCTGTAATGTAAGTTGTTTAAGAATAATAAGTTGTTTTGTTTTTTCAGAGAGTAGAAGACTATAATTTTTATTCAGTGCTGTAAGCATTCTCCAAATTAATCATGTAATTTACACAGAAATGTCTTCTATATTGCAACCTTCATGTTTTTTTTTCACTTGACAGAGCTTGGCACATTTTACACTTAAAAATAAAACACAAAAGCAAAGATACATCACAGGTACAGTGATGACAGATGAAATTCATGAGGAAGAAGAAAAGGTAACCAAGAAGAAGTAACCCCATGAGAAGAGTGGGGAGAAATTAAACATGTTGAAAGTTTTTGAAAGGAATTAACAATACCTCATGGACAGTTAACACAGAAGTTGAGTGAGATCTCTTCAGTGTTCCACGTGATGAAATACCTTCAGTAGTGATTTGTTTCCAGCCACAGCTCTAACTCTGCCCAGCTTAAGAAAATCATTTCACTATATACTATATCAAGATATTATATTCAGATGTTCCTGCTATGTTTATCCAGGTAACAGAAAAAAAGTTTGACGTAAGAAGCTGGAGGTACTTATCTGCAGAAGCATAACTCATGCAGTAAGGTATCAGACACTGACTTTCTTTCTTGGTTTTGAAATTTTAGTTCAAGCAAGATAATCTGTACCTGTACCTATTTAAAAATCATTAATTCCCTTTTTATGCATCAACATATCTATTTGCATTTACTGTATTCTGATAAATTTGTAACACTCAGCTAGCAGCTATTTTTGTAATTATCAATTCAGGACAGTATTGACAGTATTTATATGAATTTACTAATATTTGATGACTAGTCACATGCAATGAAACATTGATTTTATTATGTTCCTTCATAATGTCTGTATGGAGAATATTACATCAAAGAAAGCTATGCTGAATGAAATTTTGGAGGAGGTGAAGATTTAGAAAATGTTGCCTGGAAAAGGATGTAGGAAGTAAGGGGATTTCTCAGTGTCAACATAAAAGCCTCCTTTTGTGAAACTTAAAATGAGAGTTCTTTCCTCCATTATTAGACACTATTAATCATATAGAAAAAAACATTATTAGACATTATTAATCATATAGAAAAAACAGTCCTTGTGACAAAATAGGCCGTTATAGCTGAGTACAGCAGCAGCACAGTGGGGGATATTATCAAAAGTAGGAACAGCAGGACCTGAACTAATGCAGCTTTGCATACACAGGCTGTTTCTTCTGGCAAGTGAGGCTGAAGCTCTCACTATTAGCAGCAACACAACTCTAAGTCCTTTCTGGACAATATTTTTCTGATGTATCACAGTATCACAGTATTATCAAGGTTGGAAGAGACCTCATAGATCATCAAGTCCAACCTGTCACCACAGAGCTCAAGGCTAGACCATGGCACCAAGTGCCACGTCCAATCCTGCCTTGAACAGCTCCAGGAATGGCGACTCCACCACCTCCCTGGGCAGGCCATTCCAGTGGCCAATGACTCTCTCGGAGAAGAACTTTCTCCTCACCTCAAGCCTAAATTTCCCCTGGCGCAGCTTGAGGCTGTGTCCTCTTGTTCTGGTGCTGGCTGCCTGAGAGAAGAGAGCAACCTCCTCCTGGCCACAACCACCCCTCAGGTAGTTGTAGACAGCAAGAAGGTCTCCCCTGAGCCTCCTCTTCTCAAGGCTAAACAATCCCAGCTCCCTCAGCCTCTCCTCATAGGGCTTGTGCTCAAGGCCTCTCACCAGCCTCGTTGCCCTTCTCTGGACACGTTCAAGCACCTCAATGTCCTTCCTAAATTGAGGGGCCCAGAACTGGACGCAGTACTCAAGGTGCGGCCTAACCAGTGCAGAGTACAGGGGCAGAATGACCTCCCTGCTCCTGCTGGCCACACCATTCCTGATGCAGGCCAGGATGCCATTGGCCCTCTTGGCCACCTGGGCACACTGCTGGCTCATGTTCAGGCGGGTATCAATCAGCACCCCCAGGTCCCTTTCTGTTTGGCTGCTCTCCAGCCACTGCGACCCCAGCCTGTAGCTCTGCATGGGATTGTTGTGGCCAAAGTGCAGCACCCAGCACTTGGACTTATTGAACGCCATCCCGTTGGACTCTGCCCATCTGTCCAGGCGGTCAAGGTCCCGCTGCAGAGCCCTTCTGCCCTCCAACCCAGCCACATCTGCCCCCAGCTTTGTGTCATCTGAAACTTGCTGATGACTGACTCAATGCCCTCATCCAGATCATCTATGAAGATGTTAAAGAGGATGGGGCCCAGTACTGATCCCTGAGGGACACCGCTAGTGACCAGCCGCCAGCTGGATGTGGCACCATTCACCACCACTCCATTCACCTGGGACCTCTCCAGTGAGCCAGGACTGGTGGAAAATGATGGAGAGCAGATCGGCCACTTCATCTGCCAGCTCTCTCAGCACTCTAGGATGGATCCCATCTGGTCCCATGGACTTGTGGGTGTCCAAGTGGCTCAGCAGGTCATGGACTAATTCCTTGTGGATTTCCAAGGCTGCACACTGCTCCCCAACCCCATCCCCCAGTTCAAGAGGCCATTTGCCGTGAACTCCTCCCTCCTCACTGTTAAAAGCTGAGGCAAAGTAGGCATTCAGGACCTCAGCCTCCCCCTCATTGCCAGTTGTAGTGTTCCCCTCCTGGTCCTGCAAGGAGTATTTACAGTCATTGGAAGTTACACAGACATTTGAAGAATTCAGAGTAATACATTTGCTTTTCATGTCACTTCTGCTTATTTCTAGCTAGCTCTTGCATGGAGCTATGGCAACCACGGCATTTCTTCTCTATTGTTAATAGTCCTCCTGTGGAATTGTGGCAGGCAAACCAATCTTAATTAATGTAATTTTACTTAATTTCTTTCTGCTAACATAAATATTGGAATATTGTTTCAGGTATGGGCAAAAGAAGACACAAGCAGTTAAACAAAGATATAAAGAAATGTTTTCATCCCTTTCCCCCAGGCTCAACTTCAAATAACAAGCAGTAGGACAAGAGGGAATAGCTGCAAGCCATATCTGGAAGTATTTAAAAGCCATATAGGTGTGTTACTTAGGGAATCAAATTAGCGATGACCTGGCAGTGCTGGGTTATTGGTTGGACTTGATAATCTTAAAGGTCTCTTCTATAGAAGGAGCATATTTCAGCTCTGGGGTGCAGTTCTCAAGGATGTCCTTGCTCAGCTATGGGCGTTCATTGTTCTTCTTCTGGCCTAGACTGCCTCCTTCCAGGAGTGCATCTCTGTCTGTGTCCACAGCAATGTCCACTTGCATGTGACTACTTTTTCCCTTTTTTCTCTTCTATCTCCTTCTGTATGTCCCATCCCTCATGGCTACCTGTCTTAAAAATAAACAGTCACAAAATATCTGTAGTTACAGAACAACACATGCTGAACAGAGACAGGTGACTGTTGTTAAGGGAAGATGTTGCAAAATGCACGCGCACAATAATCTCCTTTCTTACGCTTTAGGGTTTTTGTCTAATAAAATCCACAAACAAAGGCAAAAAGAAATTGGAATTTTAAGCTACATAAGACCGTGTCTAGAGCTCGAGGGCAGAACACTTTTCTTTGTAGTTAGAAACCTAAACAAACAATGTAACAAAATTTTTATAATGTTACTCAGCTAAGTTTCTGTTTTGTTTTTCCCTTTGAATATAGGAAAGACTTCTCTAAAAACACAGTTCCCTCTAGGTAGGCTAAAATTCTGTAAAATAGCCAGAGTAGTTTTCCTTTTGCAAAAGGCACATAAAGTAATACATTGCATGCGAATTTGTGGAGATTTACACAACGTGCTCTTTGCTACTAACAGAAACTGTGTGGCAACTCCCTCTTAACGTATTTCAAACGAGTGCAGAATAAACATCTATGTTAAATATCAAAGAAGATGCATCTAGAGTCAATAGAGATGGAAATAAATGTCTTCAATGGCCACTGTTTGATAAAGGTTAAAATGAAAAGTGGGTTTAAACCATGCTGAATAATTCTAAGTTCAACATGCTGTTTTAAAAGTAAAATACCCTGAACCTAAGCAAAAATTATAATCCCACATTAGAACTACAGAAATTCTTGCACAATGTGCTTTGCAGAGGTTTTTGGTAGTGCCTTTGATTATTTACTTGTTTGCCTTTGACGTCAGACGGATACAAATAAGCAAGCATGCACACATATATGTTATTTGAAATGTGGTTTTGTCTGTATATTCAGCTAGACTAAATCACTTTATGAAGAGTCATTTAAAAGAATTATGAATGTTAAGAGTAGATCTATTTTTAGGAGGAAGAAAGATTCAAACTTCTAGTGTTTAGGAAACAGTGTCATCTCCAATAAGACAAAATGATTGATGCTGTGCGAAGAGGGAACAGGTTTGCAAGAATTGCCAAAGCCAGCTTTCAGTTCCCAGAAAAATGAGACCTTTCCCATTCCTTCCATTTGACACTTCCTATCCTGTAATTTTTGTTTCACTAAAGGAGAAACAGATTAAATTCCAGCTGCTGTCAGTTCTTAGCCAGGTCTGTTGAAGAATGTGGCTTTTGAAAAGTTGTATCAATACTTCTCTTTCATTATTACCAAAGCAGGCTTAATTGTCTTTGATGTCTTCTTAGCAGCATCATTCCAGTTTTCTATAACCAGTGAATAGCGTGCTTGATTTAAGGTCATTTTGAAATTCTGAGTTGGAATTGCAATGCATTGAGGTACTGGAATTTTCATTGTTTATAATACCTTCCTTTTTGCAGAATGTATCAAATCCAAGTGAAAGAATGGCTTCAATTTTCTTTCACAAACATAGACCAAGTTATTAACCTGAACCATTAGATTTCATAGGGTGAGAGTCAGCTTAAACATCTGTTTTTTGCTTGTCTGCAAGCTTATTGCTCCTTGGGAGGAAAAAGAGAAAAAAAAAAAGCTGGTGAATCAGTTGCACACATGATACTTTGGCAGACAGTGTAGTGCATCTATGACATTTTATATTTGAAAATTTGCCATACAATATTGATCAGTATCTCACATAATTTTGTGTGTTCAATATCTAATGAAAATGGATAAGAGATATTGCACTCAAGTTTCTGCACATTCTTTTGGGAAATCAATCTAACAGACAGAAGGTATTTAATCATCCACTCCATTATATCTATACAGTGTGGCTCCTCAGTTACAAATCAAGAATATCACTTCTGCTGCTGTACCACTGTTAACAAACTAACAAAAAAATAACAACAGCATCAGAGCATCCACAAAATAGTAACTGCAAAACTATTGATGTAAGATGTTTTCTGTTTTTCCTGGCTATCTGGTTAGAACAGATTGGAAAGGTATAACTAAAGCTAGAGGCAATGCAGGCCCTCTGCTGAATGAGGTGGGTGCCCAGAATACAGAGGATACAGAGAAAGCAGAGATACTGAACAACTCCTTTGCCTCTGTCTATACTTCTGGGGGCTGTCCTGATATCAAACCTCAGACCTCTGAGGCCCCAGAAAAAGTTGAGACAAAAAAAGGAGTTTGTCCTTGTTGATGAGAATTGGATTAGGGATCATTTGAGTAAATTGGATGTACATAAATCCATGGGTCCTGATTGGATGTACCTGTGAGTGCTAAGGGAGACTGCGGAGATCATTGCTAGGACACTCTGCATGATCTTTGTGTAAGTCATAGGGATCAGGAGAGTTGCCTAGAGACTGGAGGATAGCAAATGTCATTCCAATCTTCAAAAAGGGTAAGAAGGAGGACACAGGTAACTACAGACCGATCAGCCTCACCTCCATCCCAGGAAAGGTGATGGAATTATTTAACCTTGACGCTGTCTGTGGGCACAACAAGGACAAGACGGTCATTAGGGACAGTCATCATGGCTTCACCAAGGGGAAGACATGTTTGACCAACCTGATAGCCTTTGATGAGGGCATAACCAGATGCATAGATGATGACAAAGCAGTAGATGTGGTCTATCTTGACTTCAGTAAGGCATTTGACACAGTCTCCCACAGCATTCTCATAAACAAACTGAGGCAGTGTGATCTGGTCGATTGGCTAGTGAGGTAGGTACTAAACTGGCTGCCAGAGTGTAGTGGTCAATGGAACAGTGTCTAGTTGGAGGCCTGTTTCTGGTGGAGTCCTCCAAGGGTCAGCACTGGGGACCAGTTCTATCCAATATATTCACTATCAATATATTCACTGTCAGCAAGTTTGCTGATGACACAAAGCTGGGAGAGGTGACTGACACCCCAGCAGGCTGTGCTGACATTCAGCAGGAGTTGGACAGGCTAGAGAGTTGGGCAGGGACAAATTTAATGAACTGTAACAAGGGCAAGTGTAGAGTATTTCTTCTGAGCAAGAACAACCTCAGATATCAGTATAGGTTGGAGAGTGACCTGTTGGAGAGCAGTGTAAGAGAAAGAGACCTGGGTGTCTTAGTGGACAGCAGGATGACCATGAGCCAGCACTGTGTCCTTGTGGCCAAGAAGGCAAATGGCATCCTGGGGTATATCAGAAGGGGGGTGGTTAGCAGATCGAGAGAGTTTCTCCTCCACCTCTACTCTGCCCTGATGAGACCGCACGCGGAATATTGTGTCCAGTTCTGAGCCTCTCAGTTCATGAAGGACACAGAGCTGCTGGGGAGAGTCCAGTGCAGAGACACAAAGATGATGAAGGAAGTAGAACACCTTTATGAGGAAAGGCTGAGAGAGCTGGGTCTCTTAAATTGGAGATGAGGAGACTGATGGGTGACCTCATTAGTTCCATAAATATGTGATGGGTGGGCAACAGGAGGATAAAGCCAGGCTCTTCTCAATGTCATTTAGTGATAGGACAAGGGACAATGGGTGTAAGGTAGAACATATGCAGTTCCACATAAATATCAGAAGGAGCTTCTTCCCAGCGAGGGTGACAGAGCATTGGAATTGGCTGCCCAGGGGGTTTGTGGAGCCTTCTTCTCTGGAAATGTTTAAAACCTGCCTGGATATGTTCCTGTGCAACTTGATGTAGATTATCCTGCTCTGACTGGGGGATTGGTGTAGGTGATCTTTCAAGGTCCCTTCCAATCCCTAATGTTCTGTGGTTCTGTGATTCTGTATGACCCCCCCTCTGCTAGAGGCAAGGATCCCTTTCACTAGACCAGGTTGCTCAGAGCTCCATCCAACCTGGCCTTAATCAATTCAAGGGAGGTGGCATACAAAACTTCTTTTGACAAACTGTTCCAGTGTCTCACTCCCTCTCAGAGAGGATTTTCTTCCTAAGATCCACTCTAAAACTACTCTTTTAGCTTTAAAACTTTCTCCATTTTTCTGATACTAGAGTCTCTCATAAGCGGTTCTTCTCCATGGTTCCTGTTGGCCCCCTTCAAGTACTCAAAGATACTATTGGGTGCCCCTGCAGCCTTCTCTTCTCCAGCCTGAACTGCTCGAAATTCCTCAGCCTGTATTTACAAAAGATGTGCTTCCAGCACTGTCATCATCCTAGTGGCCCTCTTCTTGACCCACTCCAACAGTTCAATGTCCTTCTTACAGTGGGGACTCCAGAACTGGACACAGTACCACAGGTGAGTTATCACAAGAGCAGAGGAGAATCAAATCCCCTGACCTGAGGGTGACAACTGTTTTGACACAGCCCAGCACGCAGTTGGCCTTCTGGGCTGCACTAAGGCGTTGATGGCTCATGTTGCGCTTCTTGTCTACCAACAGTCCTGAGCCCTTCTCCTAAGGACCGTTCTCAGTCTATTCACTACCCAACATGTATCTGGTTTTGGGATTACCTCAACCCACATATGAGACCCTGCACTTGGCCTTATTGAATCTTATACTACTGGCCGTAGCAAATCAAACCAGCCTGTTCTGGTCAATATGTAGCATCTTCCTATTCTCCAACAGATCAACATTACTCCCAACTTGATGTCATTCACAAATTTACTCAGGGTAGACTGGAATCGCTCATCCAGATTGTCAGCAAAGGTATTGAATAGTACTGGGCCCAGTACTGACACCACTGGTTGCCATCTGCCAAGTGAATTCAGCACTATTCACCACTATTCTCTTTGTCTGGTCATCCAGCCAGTTTTTAACCCAGCAAAGGAAGGATGTACCTATCCAAACCATGGATCATGGAATCATAAGCCAGTTTGGGTTACAAGGAACCTTATAAACCATCTAATTCTAAAACCCCTGCCATAAGATTCTAAGCTCTCCTCCAACTAGATCAAGCTGCTCAAAGATTTTTTTGTAGGTCCACTTTGGGTACTGAAAGGCTACACTAAGGTCTTCCTGGAGCCTTCTCTTCTCCAGGCAGAATAATTCCATATTCCTGCCTTCATAGAATAATTCCTGTTTTCATAGAAGTAATGTTCCAGCTCTGTGATCCTTCTAAAATGCAGATTTTCTCACTTTCTCAATATTTAACTTGGACTATAAAAGAAAAATATTATAATATTTGTTTCTTATAAAATATTGCTGTTTATTAATAATATACATAAGTGGGTTTTTCATTTGATTGTACAATCATAGAGTACATTGTGTTAGAAAGGACCTTCTAGTGGTTTTTTTGTTGTTAGGGGTTTTTTTTTGTATTGGGTTTGAGGGGGGTTTTGCTGCTCTACATCTTTATTTTTAATAAATAAAAAAATATCTTCTTAGCATTTTGATTTATTGATAGGAAATTACACCATCTAGTTTCTAGAATTAAATAGTGAAAAATAAAGTCTGTTATTAGTTTGGAAGATTGATAAATTATTTCTAGAATTCTATAGTCTTACTGCAGAATTAAATTAAGTGTACCACATCAATACAGTTGTGAAGACAAAGCATTGTAGAAAACTTACATTAGTACTCCTTGAAACTTGAGATTTTTTTAATTATTATCATCTCCCCAATGCAATTCTTTGGAAATTGTAAATTACCAAATATATGTATTCTATACTATTACGCAGAATTACATTTAGCACACAGTATTTTTCAAGCTAGATGAAATCCAAAGTCAAGAATGCTTGCTATACTTCCATTCTGATTTCAGCCATTAAAGGTCAGAGAGTGAGAGCATGTGTTTATTGCGAATTTGTGAGGGTGATAAAGCTGCAGGCACAGGCAACCAGAAGCAGCTCCACATCTCTTTATGTAAGCTAGATGTAGAAATCATTATCTATTTTCTCCAGGCAGGCTTTGTTCAATATTGGATAGTAAAGGCATTATGTTTCACAATCTTTAGTTGGTTTCTTGTTGATCAGTGACAATATATCTGTATATGACACATGTAGGAAATTAATATGAAATTTAACTTGAACAAATTTATCTACTACACGTGGACTATAAAACTCTGAGTATCTGTGCTGTGGAGTAAGGCTGATTGAGATTTCTGTGGCTCAATTCTGTTAAAATCTATTTTTACCTTTTCCCTCCTCCCTTTTTTGTTATGTGGTATTTTTAAGTATGGCAGCGTATTTTTAGTAAGACATGCCTTGAGAAAGAAATGTGAAAGATAACATGAAATTATGACACTATTGTAGGAAACTAGACAGTTGTTTGGTTTTTTTCCTTAAATTATTATTTAGGACAGAAAAGCAACAACAAAAACAGAAGTACTGGCTTTTGCTATCCAATTCAATTTCGGGTTGAACATAGTTCCTACTGCTCTGTCACCGATGTGTAACAAAGCTTTGAAGTGTCATTTGTTTTAGAAAAGTGGCTCTTTTCCCCATTTTGATCATTTTCAACTAAGGTAAGTCACCTCAGGCTTCACAAGGTCGTTATGGCCCAGGTACAGGAATCAAGATGTCAGCAATTAGTGGTTTAAGGGCGCAACAATCTTTGCCAGACCTCAACAATTCCAAAGATTTGCAAAATATGCCTGTTAAATGAACTCAGTCCTCTTAAAGAAATGGGACATTCATTAGCAGGGCTTCACATCAGTGAAGTTACCTCAAACCTTTATGAATCTTTATGGGAGGAATGACTTCAGTTACAAAACATGGCTTTGGACAGTCTCAGGAGTCAGGCTCTTAAATTATGGTGAAGGACAGTAAAAAAATGTTTTATAAGTACATTAACAGTAAAGGAAGGGGTAGCAATTATCTCAACATGTTGTTAGATGCAGAGGGGAACATGGTGACCAAAGATCCTGATAAGGCTGAGTTGCTTAATGCCTTCTTTGCCTCAATCTTTAATAGTAAGATTAGTAGTTTCTTGGGTGCACAGACACCTGAGATGGAAGATAAGGATGGGAAACAGAATAGGCCCTTCAAAACCCATAAGAAAATGGTTATGAACCTACTTCATGAGTTGGATGCTCATAAATCCTTGGGGCCAGATAGCTTACACCCCAGAGTACTGATGGAGCTGGCAGATGCGGTTGCTATACCACCCTCCATAATCTTTCAACAATCTTGTTTAACTGGGGTTGTCTTATTGTACTGGAGGCTGGCAGATGACAGAATCACAGAATGTTGCAGGTTGGAAGGGACCTCAAAAGACTGTCTAAGCCAAACTCCCCTTGCTGGAGCAGGGTAAGCCTACAGCACCTGATGTGCCAAGCACAAATCAGGCTCAACCCTGTTTAGTTAATCCAACATTTTGTCTCTATGACTCTTAACCCACATCTCTGGCCAATGTGATGCTCATCTTCAAGAAGGGCTCAAAAGAGGATGTTGGCAACTACAGGCCTGTCAGTCTCACTTCAGTGCCAGGGAAGGTTACGGAACAGATTATCTCAAAATCTATCATTGAGACAATATCTACTGCTCTCCCCTCATCTACCCAGCCAGTATGCTATCACAGAAGGCTATTAGTTTGGTCAGGCATGCTTTCTCTTGTGAGAGTTTCTGGTTCCAGTCAGATCTCTCTACAATTCCTCTCATTATCCTGGCTCTAGAAACCCTCACTGTCTGCTCAGTCCAGCACTTACTCTCAATGCCACTGCATTCTTCGCTGACTGAGAGAAGCTTCCTGATCAAATGTATAGTTTTACTGGAATAAAATGGAGGCAGTGGTCATTCAATCAGATTTGAGCAGATAAACTGATGCTTTGAGCTTGTTATTTTCCAGAGATTGCCGTATAGTCAGCCTTATGTAAAGGTGCAAAGCTCTTGTTCACCGTGCTCTCAAACCTGGCCACAGCAGTCTGTTTCCTGACATTATTAATCTTGTTAAGGTCTCTATCACATTACTTTAGAAGGTTTAGGAGATATAGAATGATTCCTTCTCTTGTCTTACTCTAAGAGTTTCTTATGCTACAGATGTTGAAATTTCAGTTTTCACACATTACAGAAAATAAACTCCAAAGGCAGGCAGACAGCAGGGCTATCCTCCACAAGTTTCTTAATAAATACATGGTTCATTTAATGACTGATCACAACAATGACGTCAAATAACTTTATTAAATATCTAAGAAATTTATATCCTTCTGAATCCATATGGAACAAGATGACACCTTTTACTAAGGTTAGATAAATTATATTTTGTAGAAAATTTTTACTTCTATTTAGTGATTATATAAATGTGCCATCTAGGTTATGTTCTGGAATGTAGTTTGGGGCAGGACAAAACCCTTTTAAATTATTCTATGATCATGCTAAATTCAACAATGTGGCATGGAACATAAGTAAGAGGAAATCATTATTCTATATATTTGTCTTATAACAAACACCAATACATCTGCGGGAACATGAAAAGAGCTGCCTGATATTTCATGAATTATTTCTTAAGCATTTATGTGAACTGTGTGGTAAAGCTGGTACACGGTAACATTAATCCCCGTAGGTAGATCCTTAAATGATATGCATAATAGCACCATATAGCTGTCACCAAACACAGATCTGGAGCTTTAGCTTAATCTTAACATCATCTGTTTTATGCCTTAGTCTCCTCATATTAGTTGATTAGGCAGGGAGTGATATAGGACACTAAAAGGAAGCTCTGAGCATGAGAAGAATGGAAGAGACCTCTTACGATCATCTAGTCCAAACCCCCTATTAGAGCAGGATCATCTAGACAAAATTGTACTGGAACATATCCAGGTGGGTTTTGAATGTCTCTCGAGGTAGAGAAACCACACGCAACCTTTCTGGGAAGCCTGCTCCAGTGCTGCTACCATCACTGTGAGAACATTTCTTCTTCTGTTTAGACAGAGCCTCCTGTGTTTCACATGGTGCTCATTGTCCTATGTCCTGTTGCTATGTATCACCAAGAAGAGTCTGCTCTCATCCTCCTGACACCCACCCTTTAGATAAACACAACAGGATCCCCCCTGAGTCTTCTCTCTAAGCTAAATGGTCTCCAAAACTGAGAGCATTGTGGAACAAAGGAGGTACAGGAGATGTGGAAGAAATATTTATGTATAGAAATATACTTGTGCATTCATACACACACAGGCTAGCTGCAATTCAGAACTTTAGAAAAAGAAGGTGCCTTGGTTGTGGATATAAAGAGCATAGGTGTTCATTGAAACTTACAGGAATATCTTAACTCCTTTTGACTTGCTGTACTACAAAGGGTTACACTGAAAATACAGTCATAGGCACACCTATCCACCTTCTAGTTTAATCTCTCATATCTTTAAATGTATCAAATAAATTAATCTTTTCAGCCTTGGTTTTTAAAATAGCATAAAATTAAGACTTGTGTCACAAGCATGTCACCTGCAGTTATATGCTGTTCACTCAAAATAAATTGTATTTTCTAAATATTTTCTACCAAAGTTATTAGTGAAAGAACAGAAACAAAGAACTTTTTCAGAACTAGCATAAAGCAAATAATAACTATTAAGCAAAGCTTTTTATCCAATATTGTTAAGTTCCAATTATTTCTGCTTTGAATACGTAGTTAGCCAAAATTTCCCAGATGTTGAGAGATGGATAAGTTCTATTCACGCTGTGTATAATACATGTGTCTGTCCCCTGATATGCATGAAGTTATTACATGTTTTTTGAAATTCCTTTGAGCGATTGCAAATAATTTCATTATTTCTAGCTAAAGGAAAAAAGTAAAGGTCAATAATAATAGAGTTCTGAGCTTGTGAAATCAAAAACTTTTAGGTAGTGCAGCTTCTCAACCTGTTCTGGCATTTGTTCTTAGTAGTTCAGTGAACATCCTAAACAACATTTATCTCTTTTATGTACCTTTGTATATACACTTGTATAAATTTTATAAATTCATAATGTTCTTCATTTCTCTTAGACGTGCTGATATTTTGTACATGAGTTTTCAGTGGTTTCTGATTTGTAACATCCACTGGCAAGGGTCTTGATTTTGGCCTGTAATATTTTTGTTCCTTTTAGTCATGCAGAAAATGGCAAGACCACTTTCCACAAGTCACAGTGAAAATTTAATAAGACAACCTCACCTGTGCAGGCTGGCTGCTCGTGTATCTATGCCTTACAGCATAGATTTGGGCATTTCATGTAACACAAATCAAGGTGAAGAAAACTGAATCTGTGATACTCTAAAGTTTAATTGTTCAATGCACATTTTTCAGGTGTTTTGATTTTGACACATTTTAGAAATCAGAATTCAAAACAAATAACTGGTCACTGATCATATACATACAAATATCATGCAAAAATAATAGTACAGGGGGTCTTGCAACCTTGTTTTGCACAGGAAGGGTTCCTCTATTAAAGAAAAAAAACACAATAACAACAAATGACAAAGCAAACAGCTTGAAATGCACAGATCTATATTTTAAAAGCACTGATGACTAGCTTTCAGATTCTAGGATGTGGAGAAGCTTTTCTTCCTGTTGCTTGAAATTAAAGATTTGTACAACTAACAGTCAATATCTACCTTTCAGAAATCTGCAATTTTTTCATTTAGTCGTTTTGCCATCTTTAAGGATTAGCCCTTTCCTTTTTTTTAAAAAAAATATAAGTTTTGCCTTTCCACCAAGTTTGAAATTTATTTTGTAAGGATTTCTTTTCTATCAAAAATCACAAAAATAATTTTCAGAACAAGTTCCTAGCAGCATCTGTAAGCCATCTGGACATTTTAATTTTTGTTTTCCCATACTGTGCCTTCAATGTTAGATGCTGTGTTTTGACATGGAACTGTTCTAAGATGAGTCACTGGAAAAGAATACACATTTGCTCCTGGTACTTAAATTGCTTCTTTGATAAATTTCTTTATATAAAGAAGATATTAAATCCAAGGGAGAACCATGGGTTTGAAAAGTAGTAAAGTGTTAACTGAGTATCTAGATTTAGTCACTAAGGATTTAGTCAGCAGCCACTGGAGTAGAAAACCCGTGTATTTGGTTTAGCTGGAATGGAATTGATCCTCCCCATGCTTCTGGTGGTAGCTGGAGAGGTGTCGATAACGCACCAGTGTTTTGGTTACTGCTGAGCAGTGCTCACACAGCACCAAGGCTGTGGATGTTTTTCTTTCTTAGTGTTCTCCCCAACTGAGAAGGACTGAAGGATGGTTGAGGCCAACTAACCCAAACTTAACAAAGTGATATTCCATTCTATATTAAGTTATCCCAGACATAAAAGCAAGGGGAAAGAAGGAAGGAATGGGGGCATTAATTGATGGTGTTTTGTCCTCCAGAGCAACTGCTACATACACGAAAGGCCTGCTTCCTACCTCTGATGTGAAGCAGAGAACAATCTTTATCATTTGCCCTTGCTTTCATGCATGACTTTTGCTTTTCCTGCTATATTAAACTGTTGTCTTGACCTGCTAGCCTCTTGTCATACTTTTCTCTCCTCTGTCCATCTAAGAGCCAGGAGTGATAGAGCAGCTTTGATAGTCACCTGGCCTCCAGCCAAGGCCAAATCACAAGCTATTAAATTGTAAACCAAGGATCAAAATCCAAAATAAATAAATGGTATATAATTTAGCTTAAGCAAAGAAGAAATACAGGAGTAGAAGCCTAGCAAAAAAATTTAGTACAAACAGGGGCTGCTACTTACTACCTATCTACATTCAAAGCAGAGAAATACAGTTGGTAGATAGCTGTGTTGAAGTTACATCACAAAACAGAGCACAAAATGGAAATTATCATAACCACATTTCTAGTTGTATCTTCTTCCTCTTCTGTCCCACTCCATCTATAACAACACTATATGCAGAAGCAGCAATCAGGTATACATGATCCTTAGGGCTCAGCTGTACCAAAGTGTCCTAATGCTCTGTTTGATATATTTTGCTTATCTCTAGAGGTATCCATAGAAGATATGACCTCACAGAGTGCATGAACTCTCTCTCTGCATGTAGAGTTCTATATGAAGGGAATATTCCTGAAGGGAATTTTTCTGAGGTTGTGTACCGGCTCAGCATGGTATGTGATGAACTGATGCCCCAGAGCATGAATCAGAGTCTTCCTTTATGACAACACATGTCCTCAACATGCCAGACAGTCCTAATATCAGGAACCAGACATTCATGGAAACTTAAAGAATTTGATTATGCTTGGCTTTGGTCATAAGCCACAGCTGCATGTAGCTGAACTTTGCTTCTACAAGGCATTTTAAACAAAAGTTTCAAATCAGGTTTTTCAGAATTGCTGGACATGGAATTTCTTTTGGTGTGTTGCAGACCTAATTTATTTCATTCAAGTATAATACATATGCAGAAAAGTCTTTTATCATGCAACTAGGAACCTAGTATAGTTCATTGTCACTGTTTAAGTAACAATATCAATTATTTTTTTTTTCTAGATGTTTTTCCCTTTTTTATCTAGGAACTGTGTCCTTACTCTGTTTTTCTGATTGAGGTTGAATTTTTTGATTTCTTCTTTTGACATCACCATGCAGAACTGATCCCTTGTCAACATCAGTATAATTAGCATCTAGAGAAAGATAATAAGTAGAAAGCCTAGCCTGAGGAGGAGGAACACTAACGATGAAGTCACAGTAGCTCTTTGAGCATAGTCTTGTATTGCTAATATTTCTCGATACCATCTTGAGGTTGGACCCAGGCAAGGATCTGATAAATGGGGATAGGAGCTAAAATGGTGCCTGTGACATGTTTCCTAAGTCAGGAGAAAACTATGCCTAACTCCAGATAGAAACCCTCCTGTCCTCAGGCAATCAATGTGTCTGCAAATGAATATAATTAAGAGGAGAAATGTGTTTTTGTGGTCTTTGGAGTTGGTTTTTCATTTGCTTCAGTGGTTTTTTTTTTTAACTTGAAGGAGCTCTTGTTTTTATTTTGGAATGGGAAACAAAAGTAAGCTGTGCACCATCACAGCTCCAAAGAAGAAAAAAAGAGGGAAGAGTCCATGTGTACCAGCCCTTACATTGGAACATGATGAAAGGCAATGGTGAAAGGAAGTGATCCAAAGCTGAGAACTGTCATGGAGTGAGAACCAGCAGGGTGGAGGTACCAAAGAGTTCTTAAAGTGAAGTGAGGGCTTTGAAAAACCTGCACTGGAAATGGGCTGTTAGTGCATTGGCTGTGGCCTTCCTCTATTCTGCCCACCCACCCCACACACACTTCTCTCCACAGGATAGAGACAGGAATTTGCGGAGTTGGTGGACTGTCACCAAGTTGCCACTTGAAACTGTTCCAGTACTTCTTTCCCAGAGGACATGTTTACAGAACTGAGATTGTACAGAAAAGACTCTTTAACTCCATTCTTTGTTTACATAATGTCACTGATTTAATTTGTGTGTTGGGGAATGTATTTGTGTAATGATATCTCTGTTGTTAAAAGTAAATGTGTTTCTGCAAAGTCAAATACCTTGTTCCTTTTTTCATTTTTTCCCACCTGCAAACTCATTAAGAGTCCAGTCAGGCACTCCCTGTCTGTTGTTTCAGTTTATTAACACTTTGTTAATTGAGCTGATTAGTCCCAGACCTCACCTGTCTTTCAAATGGTAACACGTTTAACTAGAAAATCCTGTACACTTTCAAAACCTTGCATGGCCATATTTTCTTCACAGTAAATCATGAGCTTCTCCTATGAAATTTCATGTTCTTATTTTGAAGCTTAGAAAGATGTTTGTTGCAATACAGCAACACATTGCCCATGCCAAGAAGTTACTAAAAGAATCTACCTGAGCAGCAATTTACAGTAATATTCGTTCTGTCTTCATCAGATGTATAAGTTTGTAAACGATTTTCACTTCAAAAGTATTCAATGTATAATATACATATTCACACCCAAAATTCAAATTACTTTGGAATATAATGTATCAATGTCTGTCTTCTAATATTTAATTAATCAGAAAAGTCAGTTCAGAGATGAATTTTCTACTGCTGCCATTACTTCCACTACTTAAATCTTAAAATTAACAGATTAATTTACATGCTATGTCCACTGGATTTGATACCAGATCACTTCGGATAAATTCAGTGGCTATCTCTTCTACCACTGGAAAATAGCTGAGAAAAAGTTCAAACAAAAATCTTTTAATTTACCTGAGGGTTTTCTAAAGCTTTCACCTCCTAGACAGTAGGTATGGATTAGATACATGCAGTAAATAGAGTAGAATCCTGACTGAACACAGGCATCAGCTTCTCCACAATTATTGCTTCAGTTATCTGACATATTACAATATTCAAATGAAACACATACAGATACAACCAAGACATTGTTGCTTGGAATGACCAGCTATATTTAGATAATTGAATGTTCTTTACTTCACCTCCTAAGCAGTAACTCTGACAGAATCATAGAACATTAGGGATTGGAAGGGACCTTGAAAGATCACCTAGTTCAGTCCCCCTGCCAGAGCAGGATTACCTAGAACATGTTGCACAGGAACAACATCCTGGGATGGATCACAAGGGTGGCATTTGGCCGGACGGAGCTGCACAAACTGGTGCGTCTGCTTTTCCCGTGGCAGCAGTGGCGGCACTGGAAAACCGCGGCCAAGATGCATTCCCCACTCCCCCCCACCCCCCCCATTCTGAGAACAACAGTGTGGGGGGGGGGCTTGGCTGAGACCCCACAGCCCAAGAGAGAGACCAAACAGCCCTCTCTGCTTTTTATAGGCTGACCTAGACATGCACTTCCGGGGCAGGTCCTGGGACAGTAACACCTTCCCTCAGGACAAGTTCCTGCTGGGGGAGGGGTCCTCTAAAAGCAACACAACAACTTTTCTTTTGTTCTTCATGAAAGCACAGCTTCTGCACATCTGAAAATTCTAGTAATTTTCAAACTGCAGCACATGGCAAAGCCAAAAGTGCGCAAAATAATCTAAACCAAGACAATACTTCACTGTTCTTGTAAGATTTTGATTGTGATTGAGTGGTCACTTTTTGACAGTAAAGCGCTTTCAGATGGGCCCAAGCAATTTGAACTATATACAAGAGGAAAAATTTCTTCACCAAAATATTTAGCAAACATTGGAAAGGCTGCCCAGGGCAGTAGTGGAGTCACGATCCCTGGAGGTATTTAAACGACATGTGGAGCTGATGTGTATGGACAAACTTAGTGATGATCTAATGATGCTGGTTTGAGGGTTGGACTTCATCATCTTGAATGTCTTTTCCAACCAAAGATATTCTGTGGCTCTATTTTTTTCTACATTTTTTTAAAACCTTCTTGTTGTAGTGGCAACCTTGTCTGGATTTTAGCAAAGATACTTCAGAACTCTTTGAAGTTCTTATGACGACTCAATAGCTTTTCATGTATAACTAAATTATAAGAATACTCTGCAAATTTGTAGGTTTGAAAAAGGTATAAGGAAACAGTGACATTATAGAAGCAAAACTTTCCCATAAAGATGCATAAAGAAGGGTTTTTATAGTTCTGACACGAACAATTCCAAGTGAGCTCCCACCTGTAATTCTGGGTCATAGTTCTGAAGTCCATAACGCCCTTAAGAATAATCCTGGAAGATTCAATCACAAGAAAGCAAAAGACGAGTAAGTGAAAAAAACCTCCAAAAATAAACTAATTTTCATCTGTGTTCATGAAGTCCCTTTTTTTTTTTCTTCCTGCCTTTTTATATTTCTCTTCTTTTTTTTTCTCTCCAAACATGCTCTGTTCTTTCTGTCAGCAAATCTTTGATCTTATCTCTTCCCTTAAACATCATCTTGATCCTTGTGGAGAACTCTCTTGCCTTTTCTGCCTTTTTTTGACTTTCCTTCTCTCTTTTCTTTTTCTAAGTCTTCAGTCAACCACGTTATAAGCCACCCAGCTGTGCATATTCCTCACCTTGGATTCACTGTAGCTGGAATACTTCCCAGAACCAGTAGGTGCATAGATGTGTTTATAGAAAGGAAAAGAGTAAATGAGCTCAGTATGTTTCAGAAAAAATGAGAGTTCTTTTTTCAATATTTCAGTGTCCTGTATCAAAGACAATAAGAATCAGCTTTCTTTAAGAAATGGGAAGCCATAGGGTTAATGAGATCTCCACCATGAAAATAAATTGTGTGACTGATCTCTCTTTATCATTTAGCTAATAATTACATTGCACACCACAGAAATTTGTGATCTTCTTACTGTGTGCATGGGATTACTTATAACTTATTGCTTGGCTCTTTGTTGCCTAAAATATACTCAGTTGCATTTCTAATTTTATGTTTTAAAATAGTAAACTCAAAGAAAAAGAAGTTTGTGGGTATTTAAAAAGCAAGGGAGGGGAGAGGGAGGGGAGAGGAAACTGAGGATAAAATTGTTCTAGCCTCAGAGGACTAGACTGAGAGACAGGGAAAGATTAATTAAAAATGCAGTGGATCAAAGGAGTTATCAGGCAGTCCAATATTGTTAGCAACAGACAATAAAAAGTGATACTGGACACCAGCCCAGGAAAAAGAGGAAGTTTCACAGCCACACAGACCTGCTATATCACCATTGGAAGGGACATCTGGTTGGTTCCCTAAACAGATATCTGATTGCTTCCCTAAGTTATCATGTCATGTCAGGGGTCAGACACACAAAACTTAACCTGTGACCTGTGACAGTAGTGTTTTTGCATCAGAGATCACATATTGAATAAGAAGAAACAAAATAAAAAGAAATCACACAACGGGCAAAACAAGAAAAGAATAAATATGAACACTAATGGCTTATGTTAACAGCAGAATTAATATGCCATGTCTGTTCAGTGCTTAAAATTTGATAAAAATATAACTGATAAGACTGATCAGTATTAACACTTACATGAAAGTTGGGGGTTTTTTTGCAGTAGGCTAGAGATTATGCTTATGGCAATGATTTTATATTGTGTTTCACTATTTTCTAAATTTCTAAAATTCTTCAGTTTCACTAAAGTTGCATAATTCAAGATTACCTCCTTCATACAGATTCCTTACTGTGAGAAAACCTAAAAATGCCAATTCAACACCCCATAGTGATTGGTACAGCTCATACCTTGGTATTTTTGAATCTTTCAGTTCTTCAGTGTAGTTTTTATAACTCCTCAACAGCAATCATTGCAAATGAATATATAAATAGCTCATTTTCTTTGGCTGGGTGTGAAAAAGAGATGACTATACTGAAATAATTTTTGACACGCAACATTTAAAATCAGGAGTTTATTTTATATAAGTAAAAATCTTATTTTTTTTGTATTTACTATATCATGGTTGACTGTTTTTCATTCAATATTTCACACTGACTTCCTCTCTTCAATTTGCTAATTTCTGAGAATAGCAGCTAACGTTAATACCTCATGGGATTACTCCTCAAATTATTGTCCACAATTTTCCACACTTCTAATTCTGTCGAACCTGATGCTGATTTTGAGTTTCCCAGATGACACTTCAGCCTGCTAGAAGATCTCTGTAGATCTCTGGTACTAAAACATTCTGAAATTGCCAATTTTTCAGGCTTCAGAGCAGCTGCTAGTTCCTGTCAGCTGTCAGAACATACGTCAATTTATTTTCACTCACCTGAAGATCTTGCCATGATCTTGGCAAGCGTTCTACAGTTCTAAGATCTTTCCAGTAGGCTGTAAATGTAATGTAACCAACTAGATTAATCTATCATAGTTTCCAATTTATTTCTATGTACTTTTGGCATACGTTACCACAAAGCAAGCAACTGTCCATCATTTCACTATATTATTCCCTACCAGTTTGAAATGACCTGAAAGCAAAAGGAAGACCTTCTGTCCCATTCAGTTTTTTCATTACACTATTTTCTTCCCTTCATTACAGATCTTTCCTTTGTCTCTATAGTAAATCAGATAGTCCTTTGTTGACTTTAGCCTCAATAACAAATCACACTATTTTCACTATGACACTTCCGTCCCTTGTTTTACAGTGTACAGCTGAATGTGATGCTTAAAATTCAACAAATGTTTCAAAGACTTAGACATATGCTATTCTCATTTCATTAGTCTTTGGAATAATTTACCATAAGCAATGTACTAGTGTGGTGGCTTCAAGACCACAATTTAAGATAAAGGAAAAGAAAGCAAAGCAGTCAGGTCTCAATGAACTCTCAGATAAATCTGCCAGACAATGGATAGCTTAGGGAAACTGGAATAAAGGTTTATTAACTCTATAACTGTATACAGAAAGGAAGAAAAGGTTAAGTTAGTGCACACAAACTAGAAACTCTCACAAATGCCATCACACATTCTGAGAAAAATACAATGGGAGGTCACTATCATTTGGGCCTTGGTTCTTCCTTCACTTTAGAGATCTGGGGAAAAGAGCATGTCAGTCAAGTAGAGACGAGTACCACCACCCTCTCTATTATTCATGCATCATCCCTATCTGTGATACAACGAGACCCAAACTACTTTCAGACTGGTGAATTCTTCAATTCTTCAGCGTAGCGTCTCCAGCTCAACGCTCTTGGGATGGCCTGACTGTTCAGCACCTGAACTGCATCCCTTGGTGCAGCCGACATGTGTTTCAAACAAAGAACCCAGCCCCTATCTGAGTCCTTCTGCTTCCTTCAGCTAAGCACGAAGGAGTTCTTCCCCAAAACCTAAGTGCCCTCAGTCTTTCTCAGCAGCAGAAATGACAAACAGTGTCTCTTCCTGCTGATCAGTCTCTCCAAAATGGCAGTGGCGTAGCCACATGGCCCCGGCCACATGTGGGATTCAAGATGGAGACCGACCGCATGGTTGCGTTAGCAGGGCCGCACGCCCCCACACTCTACACATGGCCAAGAGGGTCTTCCAAAGATCATCCACTCTCCCTCTCTTGTTTCAGCTCTAGGAGAAAGAGAAGTACCCCAGCTCACTGCAATGCTGAAGGTCTGCCCCGTGGGGAAGCGGGTCATGATTTCAAATCTGCACTAGTCTTGCTTTTCCGGTCCGTGGCCAGGATCATGCCGGCGTCAGGTCTGGGCTGGCTTCAGGGCCGCCATGGCTTCGGGGCCAGGACCACGGCTGCTTCGGGGCCGGCACTGGGGCGGCTTAGGGGCTGGGACCACTGTCCTCCCAGAGCCACAGCAAGTTGTGGCCGAGCCTCATTTCCCATCCCCCACCACCCTGGGAATGGCCTTTTCATTGTCAGTTTGCCTCTTGCAGAAATAATAATACCTCTACATATTCAAATTACCTATAACAGTTTTAACTTCATATTTTATTGTTAAAATGCAGGCATTGATGAATGTTTCTAGGTAGCTTATGAGTTCCTGCACTCTTCCACCCATTAGATCATGAAGCTGAGAAACATCAACACAAAATGTAACTAGAACTGACTAATAGGCTGGGATGTATCTACCTTTTACAGTAAGAAATTTACTACCAACATCAGCTCTATTTGAGATTTTGTCTGGTGGCAATGCTTCTTCACTGGTGACTGGCTACAACAAATGTGTGACATGTAAGACTTAATGTGTCTCAGTATGCCACACCTTCAGTCTCTCTCTCTCTCTCTCTCTCTCCAGATTAAATTAGTAACACACAACTCTACACTTCATATTTGCTTAGTCATCAACCATACTAATAGGTCATTACAAATGAGCACAATTTATCTTTGTTCCAAACCAACCAAATAAAAATGTCAGTGATGCTTCTAGCTAGCAAGACAGAAAGTAAATACTCCAAGTTGTAACAGTTATTTTTTTTTTGTAGTCTAGTCAAAGATTAAGGACAGGAGGGACAAACTATGAGAGACTGAACTTCAAATTAAACTTCAGGTAGATCCATGCAAATTGTAAAGCTGAAAGCTGATTCCAGGTAGTCTCTAGTGATTACTTTATTTAATATGCTGTAGCCACTTCTTATCTATATGTTATCATTAATATGGTACTAGTGAAAACACATCTTAATCAGAGTTCAATATGCCACAGAAAAATACCTAAAATAATCAACCAGTTAACCAATGACAATTAAAAGTAGAGGTAGGCTGAAAGGATTTTATTTTACAGTGCCATTAAAGTATTTAAGTAAGCAGGTATTTGAAACAAATAAGTGGATTTGTTTTTAAATTCAGTGTGAACAAATTCTTTAAAAGAGTACTTGAACTTCTACAAAAGGAATAATAATGAATAGCTAAAAATTAAAATGACAATAAATGACAATAAATAATTACAACGGTTAGAGTGCAAAATGACCTGCTGAGCCACTTGGACCCCCACAAGTCCATGGGACCAGATGGGATCCATCCTAGAGTGCTGAGAGAGCTGGCAGATGAACTGGCCGAGCC
>VXBP01002774.1:127006-140519 GCA_013400115.1 Rhinopomastus cyanomelas
GGGGAAATTTAGGCTTGAGGTGAGGAGAAAGTTCTTCACTGAGAGAGTCATTGGCCACTGGAATGGCCTGCCCAGGGAGGTGGTGGAGTCGCCATTCCTGGAGCTGTTCAAGGCAGGATTGGACGTGGCACTTGGTGCCATGGTCTAGCCTTGAGCTCTGTGGTGACAGGTTGGACTTGATGATCTATGAGGTCTCTTCCAACCTTGATAATACTATGATACTGTGATACTGTGAAAATAAATGCTTGTTATGAAAGACTAGAATCAGGAAGGTGGTATAACAATTTGACAAATATCAGATGGAGATTACTGATCAGCAGAAGGATAAGCTGGGTAGCTACAGTACTATTTCATTGGCCAAATGTCACAGTAATGAAACTAGCTGCAGACATTTTTCTAAGCTTCTCATTGCTCACAAATCCTTTTCAAGGCTTGCCATTGGTTTTAATAATGAAAATTTGCCAATCACAAACATTAATAAATTGTGATCACATCATAGTAAATTATTTTTTATAAAATGCTGTATTTGAGGTAGTAGTTGTTTTAATGTTAATTCATTAAGAGTCATATTTTCAAGTATTCTCAGCAATGATGTGGAATGAAAATGTATCTATTTATACTAAGAGTGGAGCCTGTTATAGTGCTTAAGAATTGTGCCTATTAGAAAATCAACACATATCATGGAACTAGCAAAGACATTGTGAGAGTTGGCAGGGGAATTTTGTTTAATTTTTTTCCAAAAATGTTAATAAAAATGACTTAATCACTATGAATGAAAAACCTGCTCTCTGTGGCTGCACAGGACATCCAGGAAGAACCTTTTGAACTTTTGTCAAAAGAATCCTGTGCAAAAATAGTACTTAAGGACTGCTTTAGAGATTTTAACTGGATGGCTTTAATGGATCTTGCTTTTCTGAGAAATAACAGTGGGTTGGGAGGATTTCTATTAAAGGTTAATAGATTAACAGAATGTTAGATGAATTTTAGCATGTAATAGTAAGCTGCTTTGGAATTGTATTTAGAATTGCTGTGTAGCTTTGTTTAGACTAACTGAGCTTGCAGAGAGCTCCTCAGCCTTGGAAAGAAGAAAACAATGAGCTTGCACGTACACTCTAGCAGCAAAGGTGACAAAAGAAAGTGAAGAAGACCCCTCTCAGATACCTTGCGAACCTTAATACGCATGCTCTATCTGGGAAGAGCTTACGTAAAACTAACAGCATTTGTATGAACCTTCTCAGACATGAGGTAGGAACTACAAAAATTAGGAACTACATAAGTAGCAAACAGTGCTGTAAAATGGGGCTCGCAAGTTCCCCCACAGCTTGTTGAGCCCATTGTGTTGTAAACTAATTTTTCCAATGCTTCTCAGACTTTTTCCCTCCGTAATGTCGAAGGTGTTTCTAACACTTTGGACCATATTTTCAATGTAAGTTGCATGAAGTTTCTTCTGTCTTATTAACCCTATAATTTCTAATAATGTGAAATACAATGAATTGCATTGTGAGTGCATGTAGTGAAACACATGTTCTACGTATATTTATAGGGCTTTTCCTAAATTATTAGTCTGAAGGTGTCAGGATCAGAAAGAAAAAAGAAACGGAGAAAATGAACAATTTACTTGATAATTTACCTGATGCAGATCTGCTACTTATAAACTGTGGTTATGAAAGTTTTACCTTTCCCAAAAACAGTATGTTTTGTCTTCATTAAATAAAAAAATGTACATCTGGTGCAACAGCACAATAGCAATGAATCCTGTTCTATTCCTGAAAATATAGATAATTTAAGATCTCAGAAAGTGCTATGAATATGTTCTACAGAAAATTAAAAAACTAAATAAATATATAAAATCCACAATGTTGTTGTATTCTAGTGCCAGAATATTTGGAATGAAAAGTGAAAGTCTTTACTGTCTATTTATAATGATGTAATAGAAGCAGATAGTTCTGAGTCTCAATAACTGGAATGGACAGGACAGACTCAGATTTGCATCCTATAATTCATGCTTCCAAAATAACTAGGGAACACGCATAGATTTTTGAAGGTGTCCCAGTGTTGTTTCTAAATCATGGCTGTTCAGCCCCATGTGCAATGACCAGCCCATGAAAAAGGGGTTTAAGAGCAGAGTAAATTATGTTTATGTGCCTGGTTTGTGTCCTCCAGTTTAAGAGTGGGGCTTCTCACTTCTTTTGTACAGCGTGCTTCAGAAAGTATGCACATGCTGTTATTTCCAGTACCTTACAGACAGTATCAGGTGCTGTCACTGCTAACATTCGAGTTCCCAGGTTGTCTTAGGATGCCAGAGTACAGACAAGAGGAAATAGAGAATTGAAAATATGCAACAACTAAGAATGACATGCTTTAAAGAGCAAAAATAACCTTCCTAATGATGCGCTATGATTTCTGGAGCACAGATGTCAGATGGTTTCCTTGCAAAGATTCTTTCAGAGCAGACAGCCTGTACTGGCTTTATAAAACATGTAAAAACTCTACAAACACTGAACCCGAATAACCCTATTTATTTAAGTCACATAAACAGGAAAGAACTTTTTTTCCACATCACTATAATAATATTGTATAATTGTTTATGACATCTCTTCAAACCTGTTTACTATTATCTGCTCCTGCTTTCCTTCAAGGAAAACTTGTGACACATATCTTAGCACGTCTTAATATCCAGCTTTCACATCCACCTGCAATCTTTCATGAACATTAAGTCATACACAAAATGTAATCGATTTATTTATTTATTTTACTTCTTTCTATTCTTCATCTACAAAAAATGATTGCAAGCTTCATTGCATAGAAATGTTACACTTTGTTAATTATAGTTTATTTAATTATTGAAAATTATTGTGTTTCTTGACAACTAGCTCATTGCAACTTGTCTGTTTTTTGTCCTGCTTGTTACTAACTCATAGTTATCTGCTATCATATTTAGAGTTGTGTGCAGACCAAGTATCACATTTGACTATTTAACTTTGAAGGTTTATATGACTTATAATGGCTATAAATTTCAAGACTTAACATTTTTGGTCCGAAAGTGCTAACTGCAGTCTAACAGCGAAGTTGTCCTATTTTACTCTTGTATCTTTTCCATGACATTAAAATTTACCATTACTGTGGTAAAGATGGAATCTGTATTTCATAGTAGATGTACAAATTTTTCTTTCTGTCTGTCTTTTGACTTTCATTAGAAAAATAATAAGTTAATGTTAACAAAGTTTTAACTCCCTTGGAATTTCATGGGTGAAAAAGAAACCTAACAGAGATATCATCAGTACTCAGGCCTAAAACGTGAAGGATTTTTCAAAACAACTAAATAGCATAAAAACTTTTCTCAGAAGCTGCTGTGATTTTTGGATAATTTGAACTGCAATACTTTTTATATTCCAATAAACATTCTTTTGTATTCTTTTTTACCCCATTTGTTTTCTGTACAGAGTATTGAGCATGTTTCTAGATTTCAGATCTATATACTGTAATCGGAATTTCTCCTTGTGCTTGACCCAGCAGGGAAATAAATTCCATGGCAACAAACATTGATGTTTCAAACACCTGGTAAATGACACAGAATATAGAGTTCTGGAGAAAATCAAAGCTATCTATTCAAGGACAAACATCTTCCCCAAGAAGAATTAGTAACAATACTAGTCAATGCAAGTATTTTATTTTCTTTCAGGTATTATACAGAGTGAAATCTCTGTTATTGGTGCCTTTAAAACCCAGTAGAGTTCAGTAATTAAAATATTTTATTGCATGTTTCCTATAAATTTTAAAATGACAAATGATTAGAGTAGGGCAACAAGGATCCAAGGTTTTACAATGAAGTAAACAACCCTTAGTAAAATTAGGTGGGGTTTTTTTGCATTTATGGGAGACACAATGATGATGTATATGTTTAAAATGTCATATTTTAAATTACTTGAATTGATTGAGTATGGCTATCAAGGAAAAAAGGGGGAAGGTAAAGTGTGAAAAACTGCTGTCTTTCACAACTTTAAAATGCTGGCTCTGTTGTCTGGCATAATTAAGTCAACAGTCTGCTGGTTTGCTTCCAGGCACTTTGACAAATGTTCTTTCACTGCCACAAGTAAATTAATAGAACTGAGCTTTTCCCAAGGGGCACTGTATGCAGAATGAGAATTTACTTGTCCCTTGGTCTGTTGATGGTTGAAGTTGTGATGGGAGATAATGCTCAGTGTCTAAGAGCCCTGTCATTTGTGTCTGTATAGATGGACCATTCACACTATTACAGTTCTAAGTGATAGCACACCCTTTATCATCAGGGGTTTATTGCATCCCAACTGTCTAAGGTAATAGACAAAGCTGTGAAGTGATTTCTTTTCTGTCACAAAACAAGAAGAGAAGAGAGATTTTAAGGCATTTGCAAGTTGTTTGGGAGTCTTAGAGATGCTTGATAGGCATCAGGTTTTATACAGGCTCATAAGATGTAATAAAATTCTTTAGTTTTGGTTTCTATAGGTTTTCATCTTTGAAGCTCTTTTTTTCTGCTTTGGATTTAAAGTAATTTGAGTACCAGCACCTTTCATCTGCTTTTTTAAAACTCATATAAACAACAATGTTTGTGATCAGTCCACGGGAAAACTACAGATGAATTTAAATATGGTTTTCTTGGAAATGCCACAGGAGTCCACAGGTCCTGGCCTATAAATAACCTTCTGTAACAAACAGTCTGTGATTGTCAATAATAATAATAAAACCTTGTCCAAGGTTTTACACTGAAGTAAACAACTCTTAGTAAAACTGACACAGTAGATGAATGCTACCAAATTAATCAGCAACCTGGATGAACTGGATAAAGTTATTTGCTCAGCTACTTTTGTTAGAATCCAAGACATTGAAAATCTATGCAGCTGGAGTTTAACAAAGTCTGAAAACTGATGTGGAATTTTCACAAATTCCTTCATGTAGTAATGTAATTTTAATGAAGAAACCAATTATCAGGTGAAACCTATTTTTATTGCAAATTTCTACTTTAAAAGGTGCGCATTTGAGCAAGAAACTATGGGCTAAGTGGGAGCTAATTGTATTTTATACACTGACAATAAGATCAGTAATACGGATGCAAGAGAACTAGGAAAAGGCAAAGCAAAGAAGAAAAAGGGAAGTAGATATTAAAGTATTTCCTAAATGTCATGGTTAACATTGAATAGTAGGAATTTCAGCCGTTTATATGGGACTGCATTCACCACATGGAACAACATCAATAGCAGTGTAATACCCTTGTGAAACAAAGTACTGCTCCTACACCTTCTAATTCAGAAATTAGGTGCAAAAAGAACAGTGTTGTCACTTAAGAAAAAGAATTTAGTATTATGTACTGTTTCTGTTATTACTTTTTTGCTATTTGTTACACCCCAAAATTAATAATTGCTCCATAAAGATTTAATCACATAAGCAAAATAATAGATATTTACCAAAATATAATTTGTTATATATACCCACAGTGTCAACAAAAAAAATAAAAGAACAAAGCAAACTAATTGCTCAAATTCCCACACTTACCTGGATTTTTATTTAATAATTTTCTCTTGTTACATGCAAGTGTGCTGTACCTTGATCACAGAATCATAGTCATTAGGGATCGGAAGGGACCTTGAAAGATCAGCTAGTCCAATACCTCTGATACAGCAAGGGAACCTAGACCAAGTTGCACAGGAACACATCCAGGCAAGTTTTAAACATCTCCAGAGAGGGAGACTCCAAAAATCCCCTGGGCAGACCATTTCAATGCTCCATCACCCTCACTGGGAAGAAGTTCCTTCTCAGGTTGATGTGGAACCTCCTATGTTCCAGCTTACAACCATTGCCCCTTGTCCTATCACCAGATGACAATGAGAATAGCCTGGCTCCATCCTTCTGACACCCACCCCTCACATATTCATAGACATTAATGAAGTCACCCCTCAGTCTCCACTTCTCCAAACTAAAGAGACCCAGCTCCCTCAGCCTCTCCTCTTAAGGGAGGTGATCCACTTCCTTCATAATCCTTGTTACTCTACACTGGACATCGTCCAGCAGCTCCGTGTCCTTCTTGAACTAGGAGCCCAGAACTGGACACAATACACCAGGTGTGGTCTCACCAGTGCAGAGTAGAGGGGAAGAAGAACCTCTCTTGTTCTGCCAACCACCTCCACTCTGATCCATTCCAGGATGCTGTTGGCTCTCTTGGCCACAAGAGCACAATGCTGGCTCATAGTCATCCTTCTGTCCATCAGGAGCCCCAGGTCCCTTTCTCCTACACTGTTCTCCAACAGGTCAGTCCCCAATCTGGGGTTTATCTTGCCCAGATGCAAGACTCTACACTTACCCTTGTTATATTTCATTAAATTTCCCTCTGCCCAGATCTCCAGCCTGTCCATATCTCGCTGAATGGTAGCATAGTCTGCAGGAGTTTCAGTGACACCACGCAGCTTTGTCATCAGCAAATGTGCTGACAGTGCACCCTAATCCCTCATCCAAGTAATTATATTCAATGCAATCAAATATTTAAATTTTCCCTTCACATTTCTTACATGTTGAGCTCCACTTATCAAAAATTCCAAGTTGAGAAAATAGTACAAATCATGACAGTTTTTTTTTTTTATTATGCTGAATAGGAACAAACTACAAATAATAACCTTTTCTGTGAGGACAGGCTGAGAGTTAACGTTGTTCAACCTGCAGAAGAGATGTCTTTGGGTAGATTTCAGTGTGGTCTTTCAGCATATGAAGGATGGTTACGAGGGACATGAAGTGATGGGATGAGGGTAATGACTATAAACTGAAAGAAGGAAGAACTAGATGAGAATTTACAGTGAGTTCTTCACTATGAGGGTGATGAGACGCTGGAATAGGTTGCCCAAGGAATTTGTGGATACACCATCACTTGTTGTGTTCAAGTTGAGGTTGGGTCACTTGACACTAGGTGGGGAGGGGAGGAACTAGATAATCTTCTGAGGTTACTTGCAAATCGAAGAGTTCTGTGATTCCATGGTAATGAATCAATTTATCTTGGTTTTCCTAAATAACATACAACTCTTGCTTTTACAGCTGTTGGTGTCTAATAATTTGTAGAAGAATTTTTAATTTAATGCATTGAAAACAAGTTGTCCTGTGAAATTAATTGTTAATGTGAAAGAAAAATGCAAGGACAAACATAAATGGTTAACCTTCTCTGAACACTGTCATATACCTCCATTCATAGTTTTAAGTTTCTCTGGGATTGCCCACTGACTCTACTTTGTTAAAACATTGTTTTAAATCTAGAAAGTATTGTCATATCAGTGAATAATCTGGCAAAAGAATTATAATTCCAGCTGAAAATGATCTCCAGATTTTTGCAACACTTCATCTCTTCTAAGTAGCAGTATGTGATGTGCCATTCTACTGTTTACGCCTCTCTGTTGAATTTGACCAAAACTCTTGATAAAGTAGATTATGTACACTCCTGGTATGCATTTTTCAGTTGATTTTTATCCTAAAGGAGTCCAGATCATGAGCTCCAAGATCTCTTCATGATGTGAAGAAAATACAGTAACTAGGTAGCTTGCTTGTAAGTATACACCATGATCTAAACTGAACTACATAGGGCAAAATAGAACACCACTGAGGGACAAACATGCTGGCTCAACCAGAAGATCACAGTGGAAGCTATAAAGGTGAAACAATAAGGTTTGCTCAGCAGTGCCTAGGGTTGAGTGTGTAAGGAACTATGAAATTAAAGGAAGAACATATGGGCTTTATTAGCATTCAAACAGGTTCCAACGCAGAGGAAAAGTTGTCCTTTTTTAAACACTCCAGTACTTCAGCACTTGTGTAATTACCTAATGTCTCAGTTTGAGACTATGAGGAGAAGAACAATTCCCCATCTTCTATTTTTACTGCACAAAGGAAAAGAAAACAAAGCACGTCCAGTTACAAGTGACAAAAATGATAAAACAACTTTAATAAGCTCAACTTGGGTGAAATCAAAACTAACTGTATGCCAGGAAATCGCTCCTTACAACCCTTTCTTCCCCCAACTCCCAATTCCCACCCTACAAGGAGAGGGAAGAAAAGCCTGGAGAGAACAAAGGAAGACCATTTCGAGCTGCTGGTTAGTGTGGTAGGGGGTGCTGAATGCACTTTGAAGAAAACAGTTGCTTTTTTCCCAACTCTGTTGCTGCTGCTACTGTCTACTGCTCTGGCTACTGCTGCTGCTGCCCTGCATTCTGCCTGGAGACAAGGATAAAAGCAGAAGTACCGAGAAGCCAAATCCATGAGGAGCTGAATCCATGAGAAGCTGAAGTACTAAGCCGTTCTGCTCTGGAAGTGGACTAATCCTCCCCTGGCAGAGAAAAGAGGGGGAAGGGAAAGCACCGGGGAAGCCACCAGTCCCACTCCAGATAAACCACTCTGCTCCAGACAAACCACCACTGCTCCAGATAATTACTGCTTTGAGGGCTTCCCCCAAAACTCCACTCCTCTACTTGCTTCCTATAGAGGGAAAGCAAGAGACATGGGGAAAGAAGGGTCAAGAATTTGTTCCAAAAGCTACGACTCCCACCCCTCCTCATGAGTTTGTGCCAATACCAGGTTGCCCTTGTTTGAGGCAGGGCTAACCTAAACCACTTTTCCGAACATCCCTTTCAAGTGTATTACTGCAACTCTATCCCCACATACAGCGCTAAAGAATTCTGAGTGGGCAGCACTGGATTGATTGACAAGCTATGTGGCTTGGGCTGTGTTCTGATCCCAGTGCCTTTACAGTGTTTTTTAGTAGTCCATTGCAGCAACCATGGTTGGGAATGTGGTACATCCATTCAATACCATGTTTCTTAATCCAGGTGGTACCCAGGCTGTTTTTGAAATGAGTCCCACTGTCATACTAGATCCTTTCTGGAGTACCCATGCCATCTCGGGATCTGTTTTTCAAGGCTCAGGATGGTGTTTCAAGCAGTGGTGTGAGGTACAGGATGCGTTTCCAGCCATCTGATGGTTGCTTACACCATAGCTTACCCACCTTGCCTTGGTGGGTCTGTGGAAGAGTAAGAATCAATTTGCCATTCCTCTCCATATCTAAATTTAGTCCATCTCCTGCTGTACCACAGAGGTTTCACCCTCCTGGCCTGTGTTGATGGTAGTGCATGTTTTATAATTCTGGATAAACTGAGAAATAGTGACCATGGTTAAATCCACCCCTTGGTCTTGTACCAGTAGATGGCATCTCTGCCGTGATGACCTGGTCATCATGGACCCATTGAGCCAGGAACAAGTTCCCCTCATGCTGCCAGTCCAGATCTATCTGAAATACCTTTACCTCTGCTTGCTTGTTGTTCCGGTGTTCCTCACTGGCTTGATTCTTTTGCACATGTGTATCTACATGGCAGACTCTCATATCCAGCTTTTCTACTCAGGTGGCAATGTTATGCCATATTTCAGAAGACAAATGTGTTTTCCCTGGTGCTGCCAACTGGTCTTCTTCCACCTGTCCAGCCATCCTCAAAGAGCACTGGTCCTCATCCATGAGTCAGTGTACAGATAGATCTGTAGCCACCACTCTTACTCAGCAGTGTCCAAGGCCAACTGAATGGGTCTAAGCTCTGCAAGCTGTCTCAACCAGCCCTCTTCAGTGGCCTCTGCTACTTGTCACGTGGGCTCCATATAGCTGCTTTCCACCTCTTTTCTGTCCCTACTAGGCAGCAGGAAGGATCTTTGTCTCCAGCTGTAGTGTAAAACACATTCTTTGCCTCTGGCTCTCTTTTGTCTGGGCAAAGGGCCACTGCATGGGCAATCTTCTGTCTGATCTTCTCAAAGGCTTGCTGCTGTTCAGAGCCCCAGTGGATATAATTTCTTTGCTGACTCACAAGGTACAGAGGACTGACAATTGGGTTGTATTCTGCACATATCCTCCAAAAGCCTACGACATCTAGGAAAGCTTGAACTTCCTTCTTGTGGGTGGGTGGAGACATTGCTGTGATTTTGTTAAGTATCTCTGGTGGAATCTGGTGGGATCTGCCACTTGATTCCCAGGAACTGGATTTCCTGGGCATGTCCCTTGACCTTGCTTTGATAGTAAGACTGGCTTTTAGGAGGAATCTGGATAATTGTCTCTCCTTTCTTGAAGACTTCCCAAGTCATGTTCCCCCATACAAGAATATTGTCAATTTTTGTAAGTGTTCTGGAGCCTCATCCTTCTTTAATGCATCTTGAATGAGTCCATGGCAAATGGTGGGGCTGTGTTTCCACCTCTGAAGCAACTGGTTCCAGGTGTACTGCACACTCTTCCAGTTAAAAGCAAACAGTGGCCTGCACTCTGCCAACAACAGAATGGAGGAAAAAAAGTGTTTGCGATGTTAATGGTGGTGTACCACCTCGTTGCTTTGTGCTCCAGTTCATACTGTGCTTCCAGCATGTCTGGGACAGCGGCACTCAAAAGTAGGGTGACCTCACTCAACACACAGTACTCTACAGTTAATCTCCATTCTCCATTTACAGAATCAGTCTGGTTGGAAAAGACCTCTGGGATCATTGAATCCAACCATCTACCCTACCTTACAATTTCACCCCTAAACCATATCACCTTATACACATCCAGGGATAGTGACTCAACCACCTCCCTGGGAAGCCTATTCCAGTGCTTGACCACCTTTTCTGTGAAAAAATTCTTTCTAATACTAAGTATAAACGTACCCTGTTGCAAGTTGAACCCATTCCCTCTTGTTCTATCACTAATTGCTTGTGAGAAGAGAACAGCTCCAACACCAGATAATTATAGACCGGTCAGCCTCACCTCCATCCCAAGAAAGGTGATGGAACAATTTGTCCTAGAGACTGTGTCCAGGCACAAGAAGGACAGGAGGGTCATTAGGGACAGTCAGCATGGTTTCACAAAGGGAAAGTCATGCTTGACCAACCTGATAGCCTTTGATGAGGGCGTAACCATGTGGACGGATGATGGCAGAGCAGTGGATGTCATCTATCTCGACTTGAGTAAGGCATTTGACGTGGTCTCACAGAGCATCCTCGCAGACAAACTGAGGCAGTGTGGGCTAGATGATTGGGTAGTGAGGTGGACAGTACACTGGCTGCAGGATAGAAGCCGGAGAGTGGTGGTCAGTGGGACAGAGTCTAGTTGGAGGCCTGTTTCTAGTGCAGTCCCCTAAGGGTAAGTATTGGGACCAGTCATGTTCAATCTATTCATTGATGTCTTGAATAACAGATCAGGGTGCACTGTCAGCAAGCTGATGACACAAAGCTGAGTGGTGCCACTGACTGTGCTACCATTAGGCGAGATATGGACGGGCTGGTTTTCATGGGGGATTTTAACTACCCAGATATCTGCTAGAAGACCCACTCAGCCAGCCACCCACAGTCCAGGAGGTTCCTCCAGTGCATTGCTGACAATTTCCTGATGCAAATTGTGGAAGAGCCCACTAAGGAGAGGAGCGCTGCAAGATCTTGTACTCTGAACAAGGTGAGTCTGGTTGAAGCAGTGAAGGTTGAGGGTTGNTCTTGTGGGCAAGAGGGCCAACAGCATATTGGGGTGGACTAGAAGGGGGGTGGTTAGCACATCAGGAGAGGTTGTTCTCCCCCTCTACTCTGCCTTAGTGAGACCACATCTGGAGTACTATGTCCAGTTCTGGGCCAATCAGTTCAAGAATGTTGTGGAGCTGCTGGACGGCATCCAGCATAGACCAACGAGGATGATGAAGGAAGTGGATCACTGCCGGCTCACACTGATTATCTTGTCAGTTAGAACCTCCAGGTCCCTCTCTGCCACACGGCTCTGCAGCCACATCTCCCAAAGTCTGTAGCATTGCATGAGGTTGTTGTGGCCCAAGTGCAGGACCTGGCACTTGGCCCTATTGAATCCCACATTAACATTGGCCCATTGCTCCAAAATATCCAAGTCTTTCTGAAAAGCCTTCCTACCCTCTGGCAGATGAACACTCCCATCTACTTTGGTGTCATCTGCAAACTTACTAATGATACACTCTGTGTCTTTATCAAGATCATCAATAAAGGTGTTAAACAGAAATGGTCCCAAGACTGAGCCCTCAGGCACACTACTTGTGACAGACTGTCAGCTGGATTTAACTTCATTAACCACCACTCTTTGGGCTCGGTTGTTCAACCAGTGTTTTATAGAGCAGATTGTGTGCTCATCCAAGCCATGAACAGCNTGCATCTCTGAGTGCAGCAGCAAGCAACCCAGTCTCTGTCTTTAAGATCCAAGGTTTAAGGATTCTCAAGTCCTCCTGCTTTCTTCAGCTAAGCACAAAGGAGCTTTCCCCCAAACTTTAAGTGCTGTCAGTATTTTCTAAGCGGCAGAAATGACAAACAGCCTCTCCTGCTGATCNTTTATCAAGGAGAAAATTCATGGGGAGCAATGTCAAAGAATTTTTTCAAGTCCAGGTAAGCAATATCCACAGCGTTTCTTTCTTCGAATAGTTGGGTCATCCTGTCATATGGATAGAGATCAGGCTTGTCAGGCAGAACCTAACCTTTAATAAACCCATGTTGACTGGGCCTGATTCCCTGGTTTTCCTGCGTGTGAAGTGCAATGGCATTGAGATGATGTGTTCCATGACCGTCCCTGGTACTGGTCAGACTCACAATTCTATAGCTTCCCGGATCCTCCTTTCTGCTCTTCTTGTAGATGGGTGTTCCATTTGCCACCTTCTAGTCCATTGGGACCTCCCCTGCTAGCCAGGATTTTGAGTAAATAATGTAAAGTGTCTTGGCGAGCACACCTGCCAACTCTTTCAGCACCCTTGGGTGNTTCCTGCGTGTGAAGTGCAATGGCATTGAGATGATGTGTTCCATGACCGTCCCTGGTACTGGTCAGACTCACAATTCTATAGCTTCCCGGATCCTCCTTTCTGCTCTTCTTGTAGATGGGTGTTCCATTTGCCACCTTCTAGTCCATTGGGACCTCCCCTGCTAGCCAGGATTTTGAGTAAATAATGTAAAGTGTCTTGGCGAGCACACCTGCCAACTCTTTCAGCACCCTTGGGTGCAACCCATTCAGCCCCATAAACTTATTTATGTTGAAGTGGTATAGAAGGTCACTGACCACTTCCTTTCCAACTGTGATGTTCTCATTCTGCTCTCCCTCTGTCTCCCAGCTCATGAGGCCTGTTGTCCAGGGAACACTTTGTTCCACTGCTAAAGACTGAGGCAAAGTTGGCACTGAGCATCTCAGCCTTTTCCGCATCATCCATTACTAGATTTCCATTTGAGTCCAAAATAGGGTGGAGATTTTCCCTGGTCCTCCTTTTGTTATCAATGTATTTATAAAACTTTTAAAATTGTCCTTAACAACTGTACCTAAGTTGAGCTCTAACTGTTCTTTGGCCCTTCTGATTTTCTTTCTGTAGAGTTTGACTACATCCTTAAAGTCTTCATGAGAGGCCTGAATCCTCTTCCAGAGATCATAGAATTTTATTTTTTTTTTGTTCTTGAGGTACAGCCAAGCTGGTCTACTTCCCCTGTTACTCATTTTTTGTCTCATGGGGACAACCTG
>VXBP01002774.1:146484-199665 GCA_013400115.1 Rhinopomastus cyanomelas
TTTGCACCCAGCACTACTCTTAGGAACCCGCCTGTTAAGGAGAGGGAAATAAAACCTGGAGAGAACTATGGAAGTCTAAGTGCAGTGAGTGGGTAGTGTGGTAGGGGGTTGCTGGATGCCCTTCAAAGCAAGCTGTTGCCTTTTCTCGATTCCACTGCTGCTGTCGCTGCCTGCCACTTTGGCCACTGCCACCAACACCTTTCTCTTTAAGCCAAAGGCACAAGGAGCAAAATCCACAAGGAGCAGAAGCCACGAGGAGCTGAAGCACTGTGCCATTCTGCTCTGGAACCGGACAAACTGTTCTGCTGTCACCAACAGCCTCCACTGTCGCTCTGCCAAGGAGAGGTGGCGGGGGAAGCGAAAGCACTGAGAAGCCACCAGTTCAGGTAAACCGCCACCACTCCAGATAACCACCGCTGCGTGGGCTCTCCGTGCTGTTCCCCAAACTCCACCTCCCTCCCTGCTTCCGCACGTTAGAGATGGAGAAAAGAAGGCTCCAGAAATCATGGTGAAAGATATGGCTCCACCTAGCAACTTATTTGTCCATACAGGATCAGTGTCCCCTCTCCCTCCTTCCCCTCTTCACCTGCTGTGCGAAAAAGAAAGGTAAGTAGGTGTAAATGGCTTGCACTCAGGAGTGGAATGGGGGAAGGGGAGAGGGTGCAAAAAGAAATAGGAGAAAAAAACACCCTGAACTGTGACACTTAAACATGGTTAAGTTACCTGGTGATTGCCCTAGCAATGAAATAATGTGAGGAGTGTGAAAGAAAATGAGGAAGACTCTCTTTCTTGAAGTTCTTCAATTCTTCATAGTTTGTGTCTCCCATAATCATTCTGGGATGTTACATTTAGAGATATCCAGAATCATAGAAGGATTTATATGACAAACTTCAAGATATACCTTATATTCATAGAATCATAGAATCATTAGGGATTGGAAGGGACCTTGAAAGTTCATCTAGTTCAACCCCCCTGCCACAGCAGGATCACCTAGACCAAGACATACAGTCATTGCTCTATAAACTCTCCAAACTCCCTCCCAAATCAAGATGAAACTGTAGCTAGAACAATCAATATACTGTTCTCTTCATGTTCTTATAAACTGTGTTAGACTGAATCAGAATGATTTATATAGATTGCCTATCTCACTCTATAGAAAGTTCTAAAAGATTTTTATTATTCCATAATTTCAGGCAGCTAATTATGTCTTAATTCTGAATTTCAGTCACATCTGATCAAAACATACCAGCATACCTTGTGTTCCGAATATCAGCTACTATAAATCACTTATGAGTAATTTATGGACAGAAATTATTTGCTGGCATTTCTCAGTAGATAATTAGGAAAACAATCTCAAATATTCTAAGTTCCTCATAAAGAATTTATGAAGCCAGTAAAAGTTAGTATTTATTAACTATTTTCTTTGATGAATTTATTGCCCTTGTTTGACTTACTGCTTTCTGTATTGTGATTTACAAAACACATGGCAGTTTTAGACAGTATGATGGGAAATTTCTATTTAAGTTTGGGGTTTTTTTATTCTCTTTGTTCTGACAGTATAGGATAGTTTTGATATTTCAAGCCCTTTTACTATGTTTGTAGATAATATAGCCACCTTTTTTTCTATATAGGTATCAAAATTTTAATTATAGATAACGGTACATTTGTAACTACCTCTGCCCTGAACACAAACACATTGTGAACTATGGGATTAGAGAGAACAGACAGTAATTTGGATGGCCAAGAGCCAACCCTGGAACAGACTTACCATTACGTTAGTTGCAAAGAAACCTTGGGAACAGTAGACAAAATAAGAACTCTTGAGTTACAGTCATTAAGTTTAGCTAAGTGACCTTTGTATATAATGAATTTGTAGGGTTAATGAAAAATACTGCTTTGTAAAACTTGACTGCAGGCTGTTGCAGTAGTACTTTAGAATGTATATAAGTAACACTGTATGCTCAATAAAACATCCTTGATTCATGATCAGAGCCTGTTCTTCAATATGCCACAGTTAACTACCATTAATCACACAAAATCACAGAACATTAGGGATTGGAAGGGACCTCGAAAGTTCATCTAGTCCAATCCCCCTGCCAGAGACTCATTTTATTCAGCTCTTTAACTAAAAACTATGCCTGTGTTCTCACTAATCCTCAGTAAACTCTGGTACTGCCTTCTTTGTCTGAAAGGTGGTATTCGATTTCTAAAGGCCTGAAGAACCTTCAGAAAATTATCTGATCTCATATTAAAAAAAAATCAGTACAATAGAAAGTGAAATAATAGAATAATAGAATAGGGATTGGAAAGGAACCTCTGTTCCAGCTTGCACCCATTGCCCCTTGTCCGATCACCAGATGACAATGAGAAGAGCCTAGTTTCATCCTCCTGACATCCACTCTCCTCACATATCTATAGACATTAATGAGGTCACCTCTCAGACTCCTCAAAGCTGAAGAGACCCAGCTCCCTCAGCTCTTCTTACCCAGGAAGATGTCCTTCTTCCTTCACGATTTTTGTTGCTCTGTGCTGGACACCCTCCAGAAGCTCCATCTCTCTCTTGAACTGAGGGGCACAGAACTGAACACAGTATTCCAGATGTGGTCTCACTAGGCCAGAGTAGAGGAGGAGAAGGTCCTCTCTCCATCTGCTAACCACCCCCCTTCTGATCCACCCCAGGATGCCACTGGCCCTCTTGGCCACAAGAGTACATTGCTGGCTCGTGGTCATCGTGCTGTCCACCAGGACCCCAGATCCCTTTCTTGCACACTGCTCTCCAAAATAAATAAATACTACTGTTACTTATTGTAGTTTGAAAATTACCAGAATTTTCAGATGTGCAGAAGTTGTGCTTTCATGAAGAACAAAAAATTATGTTACTCTCAGAGCACCCCTCTCCCCAGTTACCTGTACTGGGGAAGTTGACACTGTCCCAAGACCTGTCCCAAAATTGCATAGCTAGGTCAGCCCATAAAAGCTGACTAGCTTTCACTCTCTTGGGCTGAGGGCTTTCAGCCCAGCATGACCCCACCTCCGTTCCTGGGGCATTGGGGGTGGGGAAGGCGGCTTGGCCGTGGCTTCCAGCAGGTCCGTCCACTGTTTTCCCCATTGGTAACGAGAGGGAGGGTGCTTACTGAGTCTGCTCCACTCCTGTAAAAGGCAGGGTGGAGGACGACAGCACAGTGCGATGCCAGCCCAGGCCTGGTGCCGGCGGTGACTCACCGCGGCTTCTAGCAGCTCCTAGAGGACCCCGGCCCCATCACTGCAGCCCCGCCATAGCTTCACTGCCGCGGAGAAAAGATGCAGTGCCTCTGTGTAACTCTCCCCGCCCTGGCCCAGACCTGACGCCACGCAATCCTGGCCACGGACCAGAGAAGCAAGTATTTGGTGAAGGTTTACCATCACTACCCCCCAAGGAGCAGCCCTGCAGCATTGCGGTGAGCTGGGGTACTCCATTTTCTTTCTCCTGGAGCTGAGACAGGAGGAAAGAAGAGAGGAGAGGGTCCTGGAAAACCCTCTCGGCAATGTGCAGAGTGTGGGAGGGGTGGCCCTGCTGACACAGATATGTGGTTGGTCTCCATCTTGGATCCCACACATGGCCGAGGCTATGCAGCTGCTTGCCGCCCTTTTAGAGAGACTGCTCAGCAGGAAGAGAGACTGTCATTTCTATCGCTGAGAAAGACTGGGGGTGCTTAAATATTGGGGGAGAATTCCTTCGTGCTTAGCTGAAGAAAGCAGGACTTGAGAATCCTTAAACCTTGGGCATGAAAGACAGAGTCTGGGTTCTTTGTTTGAAACGCATGTCTCCTGTACCAACGGATGCAGTTCAGGCCCTGAACAGTCAGACCATCCCGAGAGTGTTGCGCTGGAGAAGCTACACTGAAAAATTGAAGAATTCACCAGTCTGCAAACAGTTTGGGTCTCACTGTACTGCAGATGGGGATGATACATGAGTAATAGAGAGGGTGGTGGTACTTGTCTCTACTTGACTGACATGCTTTTTTTCCCCACCTCTCTAATGTGAAAGAAGACCCAAGGCCCAAAAGATAGTGACCTCCCATTGTATTTTTCTCAGAATGTGTGATGGCATTTGTGACACTGTTTCTAGTTTGTTCACTGACTTGTGTAACCTTTTCTTCCTTTCTGTATACAGTTACGGAGTTAATAAACCTTTTCCAGTTTCCCCAAGTTATCCATTGTCTGGCAAATTTATCCGAGATGCCATCAAGACCTCACTGCTTTGCTTTCTTCTCCTTTATGTTAAATTTTCCTTTATCTTAAATGAACCCACCACTCTTATTTTCTGATTACAAGATTTTGTCATTCTCAGACTGATCTTTATTTAAGAATAGATTCAGTCTTCATTTGATTTGATGTATACATCAGTATTTTTGCTATAAACCCAACTGTTAGTGGATTTTTGTTGACTTTTTTTTTAAATTGCTCTCTGTTCTAGTCCACATGGAATACGTTTATGTGTAATTGGACAGTTGATGTGTTCTAGAAAATCCCAAAGAGAAGAGACATTTCTAATAAAATGAACTTGTTCAATTTGGAAAGTATAAAACTTTGTTTTCTAGAGTAAATTTGAGTTTTCTTTCTGTCCTCATTCTGATGTTAATCTCAGTTTTAGACCTTCTAATTATTAATGTTTTGCTTATTTGTTTCATTAAATGCTGTGTTGACAATGTCTTCTTTTCATTCTCATAAGTTTATAATCAAGAAAGCAATGGCTTTCAATGAGCTCAGTTATAAGTGAGTCTAATTTGCTTACTTTTGTCTCTGTTTTCATGACCACTTGTGAAGAAATATTTTCAAGGCAGGACTAAATCATGAGCGCATCTCAGAAGTCTACCTTAAGATCAGGAGTCACAGATCAAGGGTTGGCATAGCAGATAGTTTGTGTTTTGTTGTTTTGATAAAAGTTATATGACAAGTTGACTGGTCTGCAGGTGTTTTGAGAGTATGCATTGTCACAGGACTCAAGATGTAGCTAAAACTGAATAATGAGCACAGCAGATCTATAGCTTTGTCCTCAGAAAATGCAGCATGGCTGATAGTGTTGCTTCAGGAAATCACACCTGAACATCCCAAAGACAAACTTTAGTATTTTTGTCTCTTATAGCCTTAGTCTGGGTTTGATTCCTGAGGTGGTTTTCAGTTTTGGCAGGAAGACAGAGATGGTAAATCATTTAAATTTATCTGCTGATTTAACCCTCCAACAACGTCAAGGGATTGAATGAGAGCCTGTGACAGCATCCAGTGGCATTCTGGGAAAAAAATTGGTATTTAAGTCCTCAGAGCAGAATCTTGTCAGAGGCTCTTAATTCTCCTGGAGTCACTGAAGGCATTAACAAACAGCTCACAACACCTTGGGTTATAGTAGGTTCATGGTGATGTGCCGTTCTATTTATGACCTGATCATTTTGGCTAGCACGAAGAAGCTTCTGTTGAATGGAGAAGTATTTGCTACCAGACACAATAATTTCATTGGAACATAAATAATGAAAAAGCAAAGGAGCTTGGAGCCAGATTCCTTAAACTTATTAACATTATGTAATGCTAATAACATTATTTTCCTGGGTAATGCTATTATGTCAGAGCACATCTAATACCTGCAGTTCAAAAACTAATATTTTATCATTTGTATCAAGCCCTAAAAAAAGCTAAAAACAACTGAAGATTAATTCTTGTTCACCACAAAAGCAAAAATTTACACATGTGAGTTATTTACCAAATCACAGAAAGAATTTTTTTGGGCTGTTCAAGATTACATGTGAAGAATTTATGACAACTAGTCGTTGTAAATGTTACACCCACTCAGAAAAATTTTTTACATTATTTCCAAAAAAATACTAATTATTTAAAATAGCAATAGCAGGGGAAAAAAACATCTGTGATGTGCTGTCTGTAAGCTGTTAGGATATGTGATAAGTGCCCTGCTTAGCCATGGACTTTTTAAATTTGTCTTCTTTGTGGGACTTCCAAAGACAGTTCCCTATACTACAAGTATGCTTTGTTGTTACTGATAGCAGTAACACCCTCTCTACTACATGGATACAGAAACATTAAGCAGAATCTGGATGGCTGTATAGCTTTTAATGCCTCAGCGCACAGTAACCTTCTCCTCTCCATGTTTCTAACAATCCATGTTTGTAACTTTTATGCACCATTGGAGAAGAACCACCCCACATTTAATTTGACCATCTATGAAGAAATTATATCAAAATTATTGTTAAGTGTTAAAGCATGAGCTTCAAGGCTGGTAAATTCAGGATTTAAATGGAAACACTAGACTGAGTACAAAAAGAAGAATTATTTTCTCATTGGATTGTCAGCAAAATAAATGGCATAAAATCTTTAAATTACATCAAAATTCTGCTTCCACTGTTCTGGTAGTATATCCTTCTAGGCCACAAAGACCATGGCAGCTTCTATATTTGAATGTAAATGCCAGTGAACAAAGCAAAAGAAATGAGTATTATGTAATTGAAAGGACATGGTGAATGAAGGAAAACAATTTCTATCATTTTCTATGCATCATTTTAACAGTTTTCTGAAATTAGACCTTGACAACTGTGTGTTTATATTAATAATTTGCCTATAATGAATAGTACTCATTCTTTAACAGCATCATGCTTTTGAGCTATTCCTTAAGTTTACATTTGAGAGGTCATGGAGAATTTAGAACAATTGAATAAAAACTCATATGTTTATTTATTTTGTGTCCTCTTGATAAATTAGGGAAATGCAAGCTACAAAAAAAATTCTGAATACAAAGCACTTGGAAAACAGCTAATGAAATAATATTTTCTAAAATTTGCATGGGGTTGCAAAGCTTACTATCAGACAGACAGATTAACTATTACTTTAGAAAGCAAATACTTTCATCTGAATTTAAATGCTCAGTGTTGATTTAATTACATGTACATGACATAACTGAAGAATATTACCCAGGCTTTTTCTATTCATCATTGTAATAAGCAAAAACCTTTTAACTATGCAAATTAAATGTAGTCAAATATAATCAATTTAAAAGATAACAAAAGATTAAGAAATACAGCTATTTTTCTAATGCTTCATGAAATTATTTAGTACCATTCTAAAACTTCTAAGCAAATCAAAAGAAAGAATGTTTTGTAAAAACATTTTTTAAATATTATAATTTAATCTAACAAAAACTACATGAGTCCGTGCTAGTTTTGCTGTCTTTTAAAAGAAATCTCTTTTCTTCAGGAAAAGAGATCTAGGTGTATGCTGGTTCATAAATGTATAAGGAAAGCAAAGGTTTTTTTCCCAAATTACACTATTTTAAAATTTTAACCATACTAAAATATATAACTAAATAACCATAGAGTGTACATAATGTTAACTTAGTTATAACTATCACTTTAATACTTGTTGTTTTCATCCCACATTTTGTCAGTGTTGCTACTTGTAGAAAATGAAATCTGCTGCCGCTCCCACCAAAGAAATAAACAATTGAAATACTCAGACCAATGCAATGAAAACTAAAGCCATAAAGTACATTCTGGAAATGTAGAGCTAGAAATTCATACAGTTAAGTGCAGGTTTGTGGGAAGATATGGGTTGTTTTTTTTTTCATTTGAATGGAATTGCAGTTCTTCTTGTATTTCCAGGGTGTTTTTTATTTTCCTATATATAATTAAGGGAGCACTTATTAAATTTAATACTTTAAGACATTAATTTAATAGAAACAATCAAATGTGTTTAATTTTTAATTATATTTTTCTTTTCTCCATTACCATAGATCATACATCTTATTATTTTCTCATCTTTTCCATTCCTACTAATCTAACTTCAAACTGATTGAAAAATACTTCATCCTGTTTCAGTAAGGTAAGAAATCAACAGCTTGATTGGTTTATTAGTTAAAGTTACTCAAATCCATTGAAGAGTCTTATTTATATTTTAAATACTTTTGCACTCACTAGACAGATACTATTTTTAGGATATTTTATCCTGTTTATTAAGTTACCTCACAAAAAAGGACTTGTCTTAGCCCAGCAGTCACATCACGGTGTGGTCTGTTGCCACAGTGACAACTGCGGAGTGGCCTCTATCCACTGGCTTATTCATGTCATCATTTCATTGCTAGGGCTCTGCTTATTGCTTTACTCTGGCAACTAAATTTGGATTCCTCTTGTCACCTCTTGATTCATGAGATAATGACAACAATAATTTTTTAATCCAAGCATGAAAGCATATTTTTGGAGGGTAGAATGTTATTTCTTTGTCCAAAATAAGAGCCTTAAGCCTTAAGACTTGTAGAACTACTGGGTACATGTTGTCTAGAATGTGGTGAAAGGCAACCAAAATTTTTCATATGGGATATTATAATTAGATGCTAATTACATTCCACTAATTACATTTGAGTAGGCACCCAAGGATGATTCATGTTTAATGATTCTTTAAGCGTCCTCACCGTGACACATTCTTCCAGATTCTTTAAAACCATTGTCATTAATATGCATAGCTATGTTGAACATGAGGTTTTATAATTAATCACTAGACTGGATACTTAAGGAAGTTGGCAAAAACTGTTGCAATTCATCATTGATCTTTAGAAAAATGTAGGTACATGTGAATTTTAATAACTTTTAATAACTGGACAACACATGCCAGAAGTTGTTGGTCTTTTCACACATCAGAAAAAACAGATGTGTGTGAGACAAAACTTAAACTCAGCTGACAAGTCAAACAGGTAAAAAATTCTGTCTGGATTACAGAAATATGTGCTTGCAGCTGTCATTTCAACGTATCTCTTTAGGAAGAAGCCTTTACTGAGTTGAAATCTCATCAGATTCATTTAGACTTTCTAGTCATAAATGACGGATTACACACTCATGGAGCACTGCAGAAGACCTGGAAGTCATCCTGCTATCTCAAGACACCTCCAGGAAAGCTGACTGTATATGCTGCTGGTGGTCACCTCTTCAGTCCAAGAACCAATTGTGATGGATGGCACTTTAAACTGCAGATCTTTTAGGGAGTGCAGACTGCTCCATCTCTACAGCAAATGCCATAATTAGCTTGGTTTGTCAAACTCACGCTATTTTTTGTTGTCTTGCTCTCTCCTTCAAGTTATTTTCTCATAGAACAACTTTAGGACAGTCAACCAGGACTTTATCATCTAACTAATTTGCTTTTCATACTGCCTACCGCATCCCACATTGCACATATGGAGCAGATTTACTCATTCTTCCTTCAGGTAAAAGAGATGGATGAAAACTGTCCAGGTAAGAAAGGAATTGACCTCAGATTGTTTTCCTGCCCTAGCAGTTTGATGGCGATATAAAGAGTAAAGGAGCCTGATTTTCCTGTTTCTTACATGAAAACAAATTCTCTAACTCACAGAATCACAGAACATTAGGGATTGAAAGAAATCTCAAAAGATCACCTAGTCCAATCTCCAAATATATAAAAGCCTCTGTTTCATAATTTAGTTGTAAATAAGCAAGTGAATTTTATATCAGCTCTGAAATATGAATTTTATGGAATCTGCATGGAATCCTCTTGTTAATACAACTTGAGCAGCAACTGATGAGAGACAGACCAAACACTGCATGAGTGTGCAACTCTAAAACATGTCCACTCTGAGAGGTAAAATCTGTCCATCTCTGATAACGTGGCGAAGGTTGCTTTGCATGGGTATCAGTAAGGGAATATTTGTTCTTGTGGATGAAGGGTTTGTAAGGAGAATGGGTCAGCCACCCCAGTCTTGCACAGGACCATTGTACATCTGGTCCTGTCACAGCCTGTGGAAAGAAGAACCTTGTGGATGGATATGAGACCTGTTGGGGGATTTCTTACCTTTGCATTCATAGGTTTTTCTGCTCAAAAAAAGCTTCAGATGAGTGAAGTTAATGTTAATAACACCATCATTATCCCTTGGACACAGTCCAGATATAACCTAGATCTCTGTTTTCAGTTTTTTCTTGATGACAAAACCAACAAGGTTCTTGTTTTCCTTCAGATTCTCCTCTGGGGCATTGTGGTTACCTCACACTTCACAATAATTTAGTTACCTGACTGCTGTGCTGGAGCCAGTGCCTCTCAGCACCCCAGAGAGAGATGCTGCACATTTCCTCTGTGACTCTGCACCTCGACCCTGAATACTTTGTGAGACTTGTGTTTGTCCATTTCTACTAATCTGCCAAGATATATGGAAGAGAATATCTCACCCTCCTTCTTTTTTTTTTTTGTAATAGTTAATAAAAAGTTGGCTTCTACTGAATGTTGGTATCAAGTACAGGTCTGAGTTTAAAAGTCCATGAATACAGAGAAGCGAAAACTGGGCTGCTAAAAGTACTGTATGTTTATCTCATATTAAGAACAATGAAATAATAAAATACTTTGTAAGCCAGATGAAATTGCTGCATACAACAAATCTACAGATAGGAAATTATATACAACCAATCATGTTGTTTTAGAATGTAGACTGGGATGAAAATCATAGTTGAAAACACACAAATCAATGAACCAAACGCTAAAACCTAAAAAACGAGCTACAAACCTTGGTATAAACTCAAAACTCTATTGGTTTTTATTATGCATTTGAATTTTTAAAGTTTTAGAACCTAAGGATTGAGATGAAAACACTTTAAATAGATTTTAAAATAACAACAGTTAAAAGCCATTAAAGAAGAAGGAGAGAAAAATATTGCTGAAAAGGAATGAACTCTGAGATGCTTAAAGAGGTGATTCCATTGTCATTGGGGACCTGAAGCTGTGGATGCAAAAGACAGCATATGAGATCAGAAAAAGGTGCTTCATTATTTCAAATCTCTCCAGCTTACTAGAAGCAGAAACAAATGCAAACCAAGTAGGACATGTATTTTGACAGTGATTCAACAAGGTTTAAAGAAATCCATGTAAATAAAAAAAAAATAGTAGTAATAACAATAAAAATTGTTTGCACAATAACATAGACTTCTATATTATTATAAAATATAATAGTACAATTATAATATTCTATGTACAATTGTAATAATAGTGTGCACAATATTATTTGCAATGATAATAATAGCCATTCATTTAATTTATGCACCTTTCAGAAACATTTGCATAGAACTCCGCATTAGCAGCATGGTAAACAGCATACATTCTCATAACTTCCAATCAGGATATACATACATAAAATTTAGACACAACAGGTTTTTATTAAAATGTAGCAAAAAATGCATTTAATTTTTTTTTTGTTTTTCTTTCTTTTCTTTCTCTCTCTTCCTTACTCCCTGCTTTAAGGTGGATAAAGCTACTACAATTATTCTAGCAAATTTGAATTCCCCTTAAGGCTTTTCACGAATAAGAATTGTTACAGCATTCTGGCCATGTTCAAGTTACATTAATAGCTTGGACTCTTTAGGAAGAAGATAAAAATATAAATTGTAATCAATTAACATGTTAATCAATTAACATGTTAATCAATTAACATAGCTTGCAGCTGCATAAATTTACGCTATACATTGGACAAAATATTTTCTGTGGCTTTTTTAATGCTTTATCATGATCTTGATAAAATTGGCTTTAAACCTAATTTTATATAAAGGTAAGCATTAAATTTATAATAATCTAGATATATTAATTACTTAATATGAACAATAGTCTGGAAAATAGAGATAAGAGGAAAGTGTCCATATCAGGCTTCTCAAATGTCATGAGGTCTTGCAGTCTCCTACAAATAGGAATAAACATAAGTATGAGTGCATGCAATCCAATCCCAGGCAAACATGAAAAGGTTTGTTTTCCATTTGCATTAATTATTATTAATTATCTATTGAACCAAGTATTGCACTTTTGAACGACAATTGGTGTTTAAATACTTTTTTACACTGATGAATCAATTGTTGATCAGGTACCAATGTAAGAGACCAGCTAGTGACATGTAAATAATTATGACTGAGTATAACGGGGCTCTTGCTACCACGCTACGAGCTCAAATAAGATTCTGAATCCCCAAATTTGAGACATTCTTTTTACCACAATATTTTCTTAACTTTCACAGCTAAGATGTGATTGACTGACAGCTTTCAGTTACATCATCACACAAACTAAAAAAAAAAAACAAAACAAAAATTAAAACAGAAAGGCTGTGAGGTTGTTGCAGTTTGAGAACTGCTAGAACTTGTAGAAGTGCTTTCATGAGGAAGAAAAATTGTGTTGTGTTCTGGGGGACCTGTCCCGGGATGCACAGGTCACAGGACCCTTCCCCGGAAGCGTCTGTCCTGGGACCTGCCCCTATAGGGGGAGCGTATAAATACTGGGGCAGGGTCTTTGTTTTGCCCTTTTTCATGGGCTGTGGCCCTAAAGGGAAAGCCCCCCCACCGCCCCTGAAACAGGCGGGGGTGGGGGTGAGGATAGTGGCTCCGGGGCGGGGGGAACCGTGGCTCCGGGGGGACAGCGGCCCCGGTCCTGAACCAGCCGCGACCCCCGAACCAGCCGCGGCTCCCACCTGACCCCACCGCCAGCAGGCACCTGCCGCCGCGGGGTCTGGAAGCGACCCCGGCAGCAACTTGCCGCCGGTATGGAGACCCAAAGCAGTCCCACCGCATCGCGGCTTCGCCGCCACTGCACCGCGGCCCCGGACCAAAGCAGCTCCCGTCGGTGCAGCGGTGCAGTGCCACCACTGCTCGCCGCCGCACCGCACCCGGACTGGAGAAGCAAGACTGGTGCAGAAATGCCATCNCAGGCCATCCCTATGTGTTGAGCTGGACAAGCCACGCTGAAATTTGTGTGGCTGCACCGAGGGATGCAGGTGTGGGCACTGAGAAACTCAGGCCATCCCAGACTGACATGCTTTCCTTCCCAGGTCTCTAAATTAGAAGCAGATCCAAGGCCCAAACTGGAGTGGTTTCCCATTCTATTTTCTCAGGTTCTGTGAGGGCATTAATGACACAGTTTGTATGCACTGAGTTGCATAACCTTTTCTGTATATAGTTAGTGTTAATAAACCTTTCTGGAGTTTCCCTAAGCCATCAGTTGTCTGGTGAATTTTATCCAAGATGCCATTGAGACCTCACTGCTTTGCTTTCCTTTCTTTGATATTGAATTGTGGTCCTGAACCTACCACAAAATTGGTGCCGAAAACCAAGCACTTTGAGTTTCAACCCGCTACAGAGGTCTGGAAAATGCCTTTGAAGTTTTAGAAGACAAGCATATCCTTCCCTGGAATAGGAACTTCAGCAGGGAAGTCATATGTTTGGTTTAAAGCAAAGTTCTTAGGTAAATCTTTTGTTCAATTTATTGTCAGACATGCTTTAAAGGTGTTTTGGACTTAACACTAAATAAATTTAGGTTTTGCTGTTCAGTGATGTTTGGTTTTTTCAAAGTCAGTTCATTACAAGTTCTCTTTTCCTTATTTGAAGGGGTTCTTTTGTCAAATAAATGAAGAAATAGAGTAGATGAAATCCCATGCTTGTGTAGTAAGATCTATTGCCTTTGAGCATCCACGCCAGTGAAAGAAATGACCATTTCTGATTGGCAAACAAGATCTATGCATTTTTTTGGTACCAAATGCATTCTGCAATCATCAGTCAGAGTAATTAAAAACTGACTTAATTATAATTTTCTAAGTTTCTAACTTTCATATATATAAAAGGTTAACAGTAACTTTTAGGAATGGATCTATAGCAATGCAGATCAGTAGTAAATTCTTTCTCATAATTGATTTATTTTAAAATGTGATCTGAAATAGGTAAGTGGAATTGGCAGGAAATATAAAGGAATATAGTCCTCTGTTTTCACTTATGTTTACAATGTATTTTATGTTTTCACAGAAAACCCCTTATCTTATTTTTGTTATTACATTTTTAGTAGAAAAGAAAAAGGTAATAAATGTTCAGTTTACATTTCACAGAATGCAGCTTAGCTGGCTATCTTAATTTGTACTGCACAGATGTGATAGAAGTTAATGTACTGCTCTTTGGGTGTTGAGATTTGAAGTCATTCATGATTAGGTGTCCCATTAAGTATGTCTCAAAAGTTCTGAATGTTCCCTTATAGTCAGGGATAGCTCAGGCCATCAGCTGTGAGTTTTTATGTTGTTTGAATAGGAGACAGTCACAGCCAAAACTTCTGGAAATCTTCCTAGCCTACCCTTTATGGTTAGTTGCCTCTACGCAGTTCATCCCCGAGTCTGTTTTCCAAGAATAAAAAAGAGGAAAATAAATTCCTATTAGATCTTAGTTTTAATGAGGTCAGATGCTTTTGCCTACTGCCCCTTACATGAAAGCCACACTCAATTTAAAAAGTTACAACAGGAAATCAGAAGCTCTTCAAGGCTTCATATATAAAATGAATAAAGCTGAAGTGTCTTCTTGAAACATCAAGGTCTTTTTTGTTAGATGTCAGTCTCATAGTAACTAAACTCTTACTCTAGCTGATCATTTAATATCTTACTTTCTAGATTTCAGCTTTCTAGTATACCTACAGGGATATAGGACCCTAAGCAGTGCCATTAGCAGTCTCTCCACTTGTCAGGAATGAATTTAGAAACATAAAACTTCATTCCAACCAAGTAGCCTACCAAAGGATACATCATTATTTGCACTGGATAGTCAAAATGGATGGACCACAAAGCTCTCGATGTTGCTCACTGACTACAGAAGCTATTATGTTTTCAGCACACGAAGTTTGGCTGAACTTGAAATAAATATTTTTTTTTCATTTTAAGTTACATCAATTGAATCCAATGTAGTATTCTGTGTTACAAAAATATTGTATTAAATACCATTAAGTTATTGATTTTTTAAATTAAAATTGAAGACAATATGGTTGAAGCTGAGGTGTTTTACATAGTTTAAGCTATTTAGATGTGAACAACTGGTATGGAAACATTAAAAAACAGGGATTTGGAAGTGTTTCAGAGTAAAGTCTATTTTTATTTCTTTTAGTGTAAAGAAATGTTGGCAAAGGTCATGAAGTTTTATGCTTAATGCAGTTGCCATTTTCAGTAGGAATTTTCTAAATAGTTTTTAATTTCTAAAATGCATGTTTAGTACCCTTAAGAAGTGATAGACAATACAAATTGCCTAGTGTTGACCAAGGGTGAAGGAATGGTTGTCTTTGGTGAACAGAAGTGACTACTGTCTCCTCATGTTTACTCTTGACAACAGTGGCTTCAGTACCTATGTCTGCCTGCAAGACTTTTGCTCAAAGAAATACTTCAAGTGCTCCAGTTCATGATTGCAAAGTATGCACTTATTTTACTCTTTCTTAATTCTAATATGTGTATATACAGTATACATACTTGTAATGGCCTAGAACCTTTCTGAAAACTGTCAAAGGATGTTTCCTCTTAATTTTTATGCTTAAAGTAGCCCTGTTATAAAAATAAAAGTGCTGAAAGGTAAAACAACTTGACTGTATTTTTATCTGTCCCTAAATCTAAGGCAAAGTTATTTGTATCTGATTTCCCCAACCTGCTTATTCAGAAAAGGCTTATATTTTCTTCAGTCAATAATTTTATCACTGTTATTTCATAATCTCCTTATATATTTAATTTCTATTATTGAACACAAACTTTGAAAGTATTCTGAGAAGAAAAACAAAAATAAAAGACAATTGGGGTTTTGTGAGTCTAGCTTTGGCCTTTTTTACTTTTTTTTTTTTAATTCTCAAGAGGAAGTGATTGAATACACAGAAACACAATAATATCTAAAATTGCTGTCATTATTAATCAAATTTACATGGTCCCATCAACATCAACAGTTCAGTTCTGCATCAATTAATTATTTGTTGAATTTCATAAATGTTCATGTAAATGGTATGGACATAGAAAGTTGTTCTTTCCAAAAAAATACAGCAAACTTTTCTACCAGCTATAGTAGTGAAAACATCTGAGATATATGCAGCATAATTTGTTAGAGTTTTTTAGTTTATTTTTACTATTTTGCTGCCTGATTCTCTTAGTGGGGTGGACCATAGTAATCTAGCCCAGCTTAAGCAAAGTTTAAGAGTACAAGTCAGTTGTCATTTTGTCTGGCTCTTGTCTTCAAGCATTGTGGAGTCTCCTTCCCTGGAGATGTTTAAAACCTGCCTGAATATGTTTCTGTGTGACTTGGTCTTGGTGGTCCTGCTCTGGCAGGAGGGTTGGACTGGATGATCTCTCAGTTGTTGGACTGGACAATCCCTAATGTACTGTGATACTGTGAAATCTTATTTCTAGTTTCCATATGATTTAATCTCTTCTAAACTATCTAAACTGTCTTAATGAGAACTTGAGTTTCCTTGAATTTATTATAACAACTGAAAAGCATCACTAAAATGTTGTCTCAGAGGTCTAAAGGTTATTAGTGAGAATTATATTTGTTATTTCTGTCAGTATTCAAAAGGCTATTACAGTTCACCAAAAGCCAGACAGGGAATTGACTCACCCAAAATACTTTTCAGCCTAGCTACCCTGGAGGTGATGAAATGAGGGAGGAAACAAGAAAGTTTTGTGGGAGCTGTAGGAGGAAAAATGGCAATAACATCAATAAGATTATACTTCATGATGTAGTAAAAAAGAGAGTGTTTTTATGACTAAATGTGTGTACGACTTACATGTTTTATGACTCCTAATTACTCAATAAATTACCACATGCTCTATTTATACAGAGAGGAAGCAAAAGAAGAAATAGCTAGTGATCCAAAACCAAGTGGTCAAGATTGCATAAAAACATTCATAAAGGATTTTGATTATAGTCTGGCCAGAAAATGTCAGGACATGGAAATATTGGGGAATAATGATACAGTTAAAAAATCAAAACATTATATGTTCTTGGGCAATCCTAAATAAGATGAGGGTACAATTAAGGATGTACATGTGCTTGTAAGCTAGCAAGATCCAGCTGCATGTCTAAAGCTTGGATTTGACCTCATTGAAATTATTATCTTTTTCAAATTATTGTACTGACACTGGTTAGTGTCAAGGTTAAAGGCCTGTCAACTCGCTGTTATTAATGCCAATATTTAGACATTTATAACTCAGCTGTAAAAATTTCCTTCAAGCTCAAAGTTTGCGGTGAAAGCTATAAACCAGAGCTGATTTTTCCTTTCCTAAAAAACATTAAGGAGTATGTTTAGACTGAATCTGAGGATATTGGAGTAAGCAAAACACAGACGCTAAGCACTTTTTGATCCTTTTTATGTCTTACAAAAATCTCCAGAACAGCTTTTATCATGTTGTTTATTTACTGGTTTTTTCTTTCTCTTTAGATTAGTTTAATGCTCATAAGAGTCTCCAAACTGACATACCCGAAAGGTGATATTTTCCTTTATATTCAATGGCAATTTGAATTTTTCTACAAATGTGACTTCATTTTCCAGTAGCTTCAGGAATCGTGAATTTTTGGTGAAACAGAAGCAGATTAACAGCAGATTTTTTTGTAGATAGCATTGTTAATGCTTATTATATCCAATTGCCATAGCAGAATACTCTCCAACCTGAAATATTTAGATGAATGCAACAGATTTCAACTATTCAGTCTCCTTTCTCACAACATGATATTATCTCTTGAATTACCATATTGATTTTTACTTTACTTTTTTTAAAAGTTTTGGGGTTTCTTTGTTATTTGTGTCTGCTCTGATTAGAAGACCCTTTCAAAAAGCTGTAATGATAAGAAATAATGTTACTTATTTCCAGCTGTTCCTGTTCATAGATCATATCTATTCTTTTATGTAGCAAATTTGTCTTTCTCTGACAGTTAAATTCCTAGTTAATTATAGAGATTAACCATAATTTTCTCAGACTGAAGTTTGGGTGAACTAATCATACACAGATCTTCACTCTGTCCTGATTTCATAGTTTCAATTGTCCAGGATCATAATTGCAGAAAAGAATAAATAGAAAGGCTTTATATTAGGGAATGATAAATAATTAGGTGTTCTGTGTAACTGATGTGTGTTGGAGGCAAAGTAGCACACTTGTCCAGTTGAAGAACAAGAAGAAAATACATTCGATAGCAGCTAGTCCAAAATGAGTGAGATAATATGTTGTAGTTGTGAAACATACTGCTGCAGAAAACTTTGCATAGTACAAATGTACATGAACTAAAAAGTAACAGGAAGAATGCTGAAAATACTCCACAGGGATCTCTACTGTCAAAATGCAGGAACTTCCTAATGTGCAAAATGTGAAGGGAGAGAGTATTACTTTATTATGCCCATTTTATGTGCTTTGTCCTAGGAAACCTAAAAACTTAGAAATCTATTTTTACAATACAGCAATCCATGCTGCACTGAAGTGATTTGCAAGGTATTTACTTTGTTTCAGCTGTATTTACAAAAAACACATTTCCTCCAAATTTACAGCAACAAATCTATTGCTAAGCACAATTTCATGCTTTCTCACATAGTGATAATAGCCCATGGGGTTTTTAAAAAGCTTAAACACTATTATTGACTGTCTAGGAGAACAGCACGTATTCAATTTTTATTTCATTTTTGTACACTTTCTATTTAAACGTTTAAATAAGATAAAAATATGCATTACAATGATACACAGTGTTCTGAAGTGGAGTGTTACCACAGAAGTAAGAAAAATAAATATTAATGCTAGAAATGTACACATATTTCATCTTATTACTAAAAGTTCTTATCTCTTGCACATCCAAGATATAAGGGGAAAGTTAAAAATAAACCTTACATCTCACGTCTGAATTTGTTCTTTTCAATTTTTTAAAATTAGTTTTGAAAATATTAATTTCACCACAGACCAGTCTGTATTTAATGTTAGATATATTAATAAAAGGAAAAAGATACTTCCAAAACTATTCCAATAGAAATAACATCAATAATTAGAATCATAGAATATTCCAGGTCAGAATATGACCCTAATAGATAATCTGATACAAGATTCTGTTGGAAAGGGTGTCAATTCTACGGGAAACCTATAAAAGGACCATCATGCTATGATCAATGTGATAATGTCCCTTATATGCAATCTCTCCCTGCATGTGATCCCGCAAGTTCTCACAAGACAATCACGTCTTCTAGATGGCTCCCCATTCATCCTTCCTCAGGTCCAGCTGGTGGGCAGGCAAAGTTCCCCTGCTCTGCACCCAGGTGCCCCCATCCTTGTCTCTTGTTGTCCTCTTGGTTATCTCGTTTCCAATGGCACCTGGTTCTTCTCCACCAGCTAGCAGCATTCCTTAGCAATGATGTCTTAGGTCTGAAACAGCATGCGCTACAATATGTCCCCTCTTTCTATTAATTAAAAATGTAACTTTCACAGACCTGTCAATGAAATGCTGAACACATTACATAAAACCTGATACACACACACACACACACATATATATATATATATATATAAAAAACAGTGCATATGCCCTCGGAAGCCAATCCCATTCTAACTCTGGATTTCACCCACTCCATCAGCCTTCAACCTTCAGGTTTCACCAAACTCCTTTTATAGGGTCTCTTACATACATCTATAACTTTCTATGTGTTATTACTGTTTAGTAATTGTTAGGAATTGCTAGTACTTAGTGAACTATTAGCAAAAATACCAAGTTTTGTCATCCTGTCATCTCTGGTGCCTCAGTTTCTGCAAAGTTTTGCCTCTACTTCAAAGGCACAGTTATAGATTTCAAAGGTCTGAAGTTCAATTCACTTGATATTCTTTTCTGTGACAGCAATGTTTATCATTCGTCTGCAGGGCCCTTGCAAATAGGAAAACAAACATGGCACGACAACCGTACCACAAACAAGGTACCCAGTATTAGCAGACCAATTTTACCAGTCCCATTAGCATTAAATAGTTGGGCTAATCATGTGAAACTCACAGAACATTTGGGATTGGAAGAATACTTTCACCAGGGTGTCAAAATAATAGTTGTCCTTATAGCTTTATCAGAGTATCCAAATAATAGTTTCCCATATCTCCCTCTTTCCTTTAAACAAAGCTCATACAAATTTTCTAACATCATTTACAATCATTGTAGCAACCATGAAAAAACGTGATTAGAAAACTTCAGACAATACATTCCTTTGAACTCCTCACACCCATGGCCTTGATCCAACAGTAGAATGTCAGTGGTAGCGTGATTTTGTAACAGGGCATGTCATACACTTTTGATGTCAGTGAGGATTTCCAATATCATTTGCGATATTAAATTCTTTCAAACTCCAACAAACTAAAAATTCTTTCAAACTCCAACAAGCTAATTTCTTAAGTTGATTTTAATTTGCTGCAGCAGCGCTGCCAGGAACAAGAAAAACTAAAGCAACAAATAAGGAGGTAGACATAAATCCGTTATTCTCAGGTCAGAGAAGCCAATCAAACACATACAAAATGGATCTCCAGGGGTAGATAAAGACAAACAAAATTCAGTTTGACCAGTCAGATATTTCCCAGGTTACCCACATATTTTGTCTTGGATCTAAATGTAAAATGCAACCTGTACTGACAATAATGGTCATGAATACAGAAAGGATAAATACCAATGCCATCATACAACCGTCCCTTGATATGGTCATCATCTGTCATTGTTGCATACAGCAGTCTTCAGCAGGGCACCTATTACAGTGTCAGGCTGGGCTTCTGATTGATGCTTGTTGTCTTGTGGCAACCAGGGACGCATTCTGGTTTCAGGGATGCTGGAAGCCACCGAGGAGCAGAAGTGCCTGTAGAAACACAAGCATATCCTCTGCCCCAAGTTAGTAAATTCATTGGTCTTTTTCATACATTTTGTACCAGATCAAATATTTGCACCCATGATTGTACTTTGAATTTAAAATCCTCATCCTTCTCAGTCAATGACCGAGCATGTCGTTGAGTCGCTATCTCAGCATCTACTTCGTGAGGGTTATGCCAATTCAAAACATACAGAGCTTTACTTAATATTTCACAGGGGCACACGTGAGCCATATCTTCCCCTGTTCTGACAACAGACAAAAAACCATTTTTTTGAGAGTATGATGTGCCCTTTCAGTGATAGCCTGCCCTGTGGGGTTATAAGGAACTCCAAAACGATGCTGCACTCCCCATTTCTGTAAAAGGATGCAGTAGCATTAGCTGTATACCCTGGGCCACTATCAGTTTTGCTAGTTCGAGGAACACTCATAACAGCAAAGGCATTAAGCCAATGTTTTTTCACATCTGGAGCCCCAGTGGATGTATATGAGGTAGCCCAGATCATGTTGGAATAAATATCAATAGAAACATGCACGTATTTCAAATGACCAAAATGAGGACATTCAGTGACATCTGTCTGCCACAATTGCGGGCAGCCAACCCTCTAGGATTAGTCGCTTTGGGTTGTAAATTTGGAACACAAGCGCATTCAGTACATGCTGCAACAATAGCTCAAGCGTGAGACAGTGAGATAGGAAATTGTCTCCACAATGCTTTTGCAGATTGATGAAAAAATTCATGGGACAATTGTGCTTGTCCTAAAATATTTGGCACAGACAGAGCATGAGGAGCAGTAGGAAAAACAGACACCAATTCATCAGCTCGTCTGTTCCCTTCTACAAAGGGTCCAGGTAGAGCAGTGTGACTCTTAAATGCATGATAAGGAAGGACTCCTTATGAGCATCCAATAGATGACACAATTGACATAAAACAGAAAATAGTGCCTTGTTAGCTATGTCCTGTAACACAGAATGGTGAATAGAATCATAGAAACATTAGGGATTGGAAGGGACCTCGAAAGATCATCTAGTCCAATCCTCCTGCCACAGCAGGATCACCTAGACCAAGTCACACAGGAACTTATCCAGGCAGGTCTTAAACATCTCCAATGAAGGAGACACCACAACTCCCTGGGCACCCTGTTGCAGTGCTCTGTGAATTGCGCAGGGCTCATAGGATCATAGGATGTTAGGGGTTGGAAGGGACCCAAGAGATCATCGAGTCCAACCCCCCCTGCCAGAGCAGGACAAAACTATCTAACACAGATCACAGAGGAACGCATCCAGGGGGGCCTTGAAAGTCCCCAGAGAAGGAGACTCCACGACCTCCCTGGGGAGTCTGTTCCCTAGGCTCCATGGACCCTAGCTGATTGTGGTGGGTACCGGGGTGGAAATTTGTGTATATCAAGTGGAAACAGCTGCCTGATGCATCTCAGAGTTTCCCTTACCAACTTCCAAAGCGTGGAATATTTTGCTGCATCTTTACCGGCAACCCCCCTATTACTAATATTGTCCCATAATGCTGTCCCTATGGCTTCCCAGGTGGGCAGCTCAAACGCTACACCAACCCTGGGGCTCAGTCCTCGGGTCCATTGCCCATAGAAGCAAACTCCTCACAACAGAGGTGTCATACTTCACTTCTCTCAACAGACAGCATAAGTTGGAGGAGACTTAGGACCTCTTTGTCCAACCTCTATTCCTCCCCCGGCCGCTCACCAGATCAGGGCGAGATTCACTAACTCGGTGCACTGTCTCCTGGCTGTTGCATCTCGCAGCCGCTCTGTCCTCTTGCCAGGGAAGCAAGGATACGTTTGACTGGCTTTCCTGCCCCCTTCAGATCCTGCTTTCCACTGCACGCTTGCAGTAACTGAGGTATCTGGGAGTCCCGGATTCACTTTTCCCATTGGGTGCCGTTCGTTAATCCACAGGAGATCTATAAAAGGACCATCACACCGTGATCAATGTGATCAAGTAAAAGCCGTTTATTAGTTCTCAGGCTGTCCCTTATATGCAATCTCTCCCTGCATGTGATCCCGCAAGTTCTCACAAGACAATCATGTCTTCTAGATGGCTCCCCATTCATCCTTCCTCAGGTCCAGCTGGTGGGCAGGCAAAGTTCCCCTGCTCTACACCCAGGTGCCCCCATCCTTGTTTCTTGTTGTCTTCTTGGTTATCTCGTGTCCAATGGCACCTGGTTCTTCTCCACCAGCTAGCAGCATTCCTTAGCAATGATGTCTTAGGTCGGAAACAGCATGCGCTACAACAAAGGGAGCTTAGATGACAGTGCCTAACACCTTGTCCAATCATGTCTTTAAAACCTCAAGTGATGGAGGTTTTAAACCACCATGTAATGTTGTTCCAGTGAATTATTATTTTTACTGCAAAAAATTCTTTCTTATATCAAAATAAAAGCTGTTCTGTTGCTACTTTAACCAGTCATTCCTTGCCTTCTCTGTGTAGCTCCCTGTAAAGAGAAATCTTTAATTCTCATTGTAGCCTTATGTTAAGCTTGGGAATGTTGTGATGAGGTCCACCCTGAGTCTTCTTCAGGAAGAAAAGATAAAAATTCAGTCTTTCCTCACAGAGGAGATTCTCCAGCTCTTTGAATATCCATGCTTGACATGTTTGCAGAAGTCCCATGGGCTAAGGCTCTGGAGGGGAAAGGAGCTCCAGAAAGTTGGCTAATTTCTAAAGACCACTTCCTCCAGGCTCAAGATAGGTGCATTCCCATGAATAAAAAATCAGGTAGACGTGCGAGGAGACCTGCATGGTTGAATAAGGAGCTCCCGAAGGTAATCTCAGGGAAGAAGGAATCTTACAATTCATGGAAGAAGGGATTGGTCACTTAGGAGAACTATAGGGAAGTAGTCAGGGCTTGCAGGAAAGCAACAAGGAAGGCCAAGGCCCTCTTGGAACTGAAGCTGGCAAAGGAAGTCAAACAGAACAAGAAAGGCTTCTTCAAAGACATCAGCAGAAAAAGGAAGAACAAGGAAGGTGCAGGGGCACTACTGAGCAAGGAGGCAGCCTTAATAACTGAGGATGCAGAGAAGGCAGAGTTGCTGATGCCGCCTTTGCTTCAGTCTTTACATCTAAGGCCGAACTCTCCTATGACCCCCAGAACTTGGATGAAGGAGAGGAAGCCTGGAGGAGGGAGTGCTCCCCACTGGTCAGCGTGGACTGGGTTAGGGATCAGCTACACAAATTGAACATTAACAAGTCCATGGGCCCTGATGAGATGCACCCAAGGGTGCTGAGAGAACTGGCTGATATTATTGCCCTACCGCTATCTATCATCTTTGCCAAATCGTGGCAGACAGGAGAGGTGCCTGAGGACTGGAGGAGAGCCAATGTCACTCCAGTCTTCAAAAAGGGCAAGAAAGAAGTTCCAGGGAACTATAGACCAGTCAGCCTCACCTCCATCCCTGGAAAAATGATGGAGCGGCTCCTGCTGGAGGGCATCTCAAGGCACTTGGAGGAGAAGAAGGTTATCAGGAGTAGTCAGCACGGATTTATGAAGGGGAAGTCCTGCTTGACTAACCTGATAGCATTCTATAATGCAATAACTGAATGGTTAGATTCAGGGAAACCAGTGGATGTGGTCTACCTTGACCTTAGCAAGGCCTTTGACACTGTCTCCCATGAAATTTTAGTGAGCAAGCTGAGGAAGTGTGGGATGGAAGAGCAGACAGTGAGGTGGGTTAGGAACTGGTTGCAGGATAGAGTTCAGAGGGTGGTGATCAATGGTGCCAGGTCCAGCTGGAGAGCTGTGACTAGTGGTGTCCCCCAGGGATCGGTGCTGGGACCGGTCTTGTTCAACATCTTCATCAATGACATTGATGAGGGCACAGAGTGTCTGCTCAGCAAGTTTGCCGACGACACCAAGCTGGGAGGCTTGGCTGATACGGCTGAGGGCTGTGCTGCCATCCAGAGAGACCTGGACAGACTGGAGGGCTGGGCACAGAGAAACCAGATGAGGTTCAACAGGGACAAGTGCAGAGTCCTGCATCTGGGGAGGAATAACAAACTCCACCAGTACAGGCTGGGAGGTGATCTACTGGAAAGCAGTCCTGTGGAGAGGGACCTGGGGGTCCTGGTGGACAACAGGTTAACCATGGCACAGCAATGTGCCCTGGTGGCCAAGAAGGCCAATGGGATCCTGGGGTGTATTAGGAGGAGTGTGTCCAGCAGATCGAGGGAAGTTCTTCTCCCCCTCTACTCTGCCCTGGTGAGGCCTCATCTTGAGTACTGTGTTCAGTTTTGGGCCCCCCAGTTTAAGAGGGACAAGGATCTACTGGAGAGGGTCCAGCGGAGGGCTACGAGGATGATTAGGGGACAGGAGGGCATGGCTTATGAGGAGAGGCTGAGGGACTTGGGGCTTTTTAGTCTGGAGAAGAGAAGACTTAGGGGAGATTTGATCAATGTTTATAAGTACCTGAAGGCTGGCCAGGAGGGGGGGGACAGGCTCTTTTCACTTGCTCCCTGTGATAGGACAAGGAGCAATGGGTGTAAGTTGCAGCAGAGGAGGTTCCGCCTCAACACAAGGGGGAACTTCTTTACTGTGAGGGTCACAGAGCACTGGAACAGACTCCCCAGGGAGGTCGTGGAGTCTCCTTCTCTGGGGACTTTCAAGGCCCGCCTGGATGCGTTCCTCTGTGATCTGTGTTAGATAGTTTTGTCCTGCTGCGGCAGGGGGGTTGGACTCGATGATCTCTTGGGTCCCTGCCATCCTCTAACATCCTATGATCCTATGATCCTATGGCATACTTAAAAAATGAACCAAAACATCTAGAAGACGGACTACCCATTTTTATGTCACATAACAATTAGTCTACCTAATTTGTGACATGGTGTTGGTCTTTTTTCAGATTTTTGTCTTCCTTAGTCATTTCAATAGTAACAATGAGTTGCTTTTGCATACTACTGGAAACTAAATCTAGATTCCTAAAGCTGAATATCAAAATATGTTTAAGTATCCCACTGTAAATTTTAGATTGGAAAAACCAGGCTTTCAAAACATAGAATTTAATTTACAGTACAACAGATGCAATTACATAAGTAATATATTTATTTGTAAGCATTTCTCCAAAAAAGAGATCACATAGTAATTTTGGAAATGTTTTCGTCTTCTTAAATTAGTCATTAGTTACTGCAAGTTATACTGAAATAGTATGGAAGAAACGTAGTGAAACTAAAACGTTTCACCTGCCATAGCTCTTACAGAACAGGTGAATATAATAAATAACTCAGCAAATCTTCCATTTTCCTTAAAAGGTCCCCAAAACACAGAAATTCAGTTTAATTTCTACTTAGAAAAATATTTAATTTCTTTTTTCCTATTTGTAAAAATGTTGTGCTTTCATCAAATATCTTGTGTGTATATCCAATTTCAGTTACTCGAATAGTTCTTTAGTAGTACTGTTGTCCTTTGTTAAAATTTAAATAACTTTTTTTTTTACTACATTTTAAAGAGTGTTCTTGATATGTGCAAAGATTCCATGGCATTCGAACTATGGGGAAATATTTATATCCAAAGAACAGCTGAATAGGAAAAGAAACAGTTTTAAAGAGGTGCTAAAGGAGACTTAATGATTTGGCTTGAAGTGTTGTGGTTGCATTTTGTATATTTATTGACTTTTGCAATGTTCTGTTTGAACAACTGGTTGTTACTCCCAAACCCTTGTTACAGCTCTCCCTGTGGCTTTATCATGTTACTATTTCTTTATCTTCTAATTCTGACTGTTGCTTGATCCATTTGAAAAAAAAATAAAGAAAATTTAAAAAGAGCCTTCTGTACTGAAGAGTAGTACAGACTACTTTCTGTAGGGAAGAGAGGAAGGTGTTTTTAGATCTGTTCTTATTTTATCGCTACTTGCTCTTCATTGGCAATAAAGTAAATTAATTTCCCTATGTTGATTTGTTGTCAGTGACAGTAACTAGTAGATGATCTCTTTCTCTCCTTATCTCAACCTGTGAGCTTTTCATTGTATTTTCTCCCTTTGTCCTGTTTTGAGGAGGAGTGATAGGGCAGCTTAGTGGACACTTGGTGGCCAGACAAGGTCAACTCACCAGAGAAAATTAATTTATTTAATGAATAGATAAACAATGTTGAAAATATTCTTCCTGAAATTTGAAATAGAAATTATTTCCCCTCTATCTTTCTGCCTTATCTCTGTGGTGGTTTGTTAACATATTTACAAAGGAGAAACTGGTAACTCTTCTTTTGTAGAAGCAAAGCACTGTATTTAACGAAAAAAAAGAAAAATAAAAATGACTCAGATGTATTAATGGAAAAACGGATCAATCCAAAATTTATTATGGATATTTTATTTTTTTTAGTAAAAACTTCAGGATGTAAGCATGCTGGATACACAAAGTGAAGATGTACAGCAAAACAAAATCTTTCTTCTCTTTTGCACTCGGAGTTCAGTTCAGTTATTGTAATTAAGATTTATCCAAAATTTCTTTATTGTACTTAGATTTATACAAAAAGGGTATTGTAAAAGGAAATACTAATACTGACAGGTAGGAGGGAAAATGTTAGTTCCTTATTAAAATAAATAGCGTTCAAAAAAAGTCAGGAAAATTCTTCTTCTGGCAGAAGAAATCTACTTGCTGATAAAGGGAAGTATTCATGTTAGAACAAATTGTTTCTGAATGAATTTGTCCCTATGGAGATTCTACAGGTGTAATTAAGGTGTAGACTACTTTTGAAACTCATTTTGAAAGCTCAAACTTAGACAATGTAAATATTTTGTACAAATCAAAACTAGAGTACTGAAAATAGTAGGATATATATTTCATACGGAATTATTGGTAAAGTGTATAGATTTGTTATTACAATACCCACATCAGTAGAAATTTTACAGTAGCAGACAAAAGCTATAGTGAAATCTGGTTCGTGCTTAATTACATATGCTACAGGAAACCTGGCAATCCTCTGGTTTTACTGAAATTTATACCATTTAGCAAAATACATTTTACCACATAAAGTAAATTATTATTTGGACAATTTGACAGTTTTATAGATAAAAATAGATTAGGAACATTTGCAAAGGGACTTGAGCACTGAGATATCAAATGTTCAGGTGCCCAGTGATCTTTCACACAGATAGCCAAGGAACGCCACGCTATGTATAAAGCTTAGTTATCTAAGGTAGTGAAAGAAGGTTAGCTGCACCAACTGCAAAGAATAAAATAATATGGACAACCTAACACTTAAAACCATGTTTTGCAGCAGCTAGCAAGCTGGCTGGACTAAAATGTCAGTTTTTCTTCCTTTGCATCGTGGACCAGATGAGTTATTATTGTAGCAAAACCCAAAAAAAAAATTAATGTTTTTGACTACCAGACTAATAGAGATCCCTATAGACCACCTTGATTCAAAATACTTTAATCAATATGAAGCAGAATGAGGATTCAGAATGCAAGCAAGAAAGAAAATGGCAGTGCCCTTGATGTCGTCATTGAAATAAAATGTGCCACACACGTATCCAATCAGGAAAAGAAAAGACAAAAATAAAATCTATTTTTACTGAGGCTAGATATTTAATACATGAAGGTGATGAAACACTGGAACAGGTTGACCAGTTTGCCAGAGATGCCGCATCCCTGGAAATCATAGAATTACAGAACATTAGGGATTGGAAAGGATCACAAAAGATCATCAAGTCCAATCCTCCTGCTACAGCAGGACCACCTAGACGGTTGCACAGGAACATATCAGGGCGAGTTTTAAATGTCTCCAGAGAAGGAGACTCTACAACCCCCCTAAGCAGCCTGTTCCAGTGCTCTTTCACCCTCACTGTGAAGAAGTTCATTCTCATATTTATGTGGAACCTCCTATGTTCCAGCTTATACCCATTGCCCCTTGTCATATCACTGGATGCCACTGAGAATAGCCTGATTCCATGCTGCTGAACACCCACCTTTCACATTAATTTGGTCACTTCTCAGTCTCCATTTCTCCAAGCTGAAGAGACCCAGATCCCTTAGCTTTTCCTTATAAGGGAGGTATTCTACTCCACTCTGCAGTGGTTCTGTGTCCTTCTTGAACTGAGGGTCCCAGAACTGGACACAATATTCCAGATGTGATTATGTTAAATGGCAACATAATCTAGTTGAAAATTTAGGAACCCTCCCACATATTGAAGGAGGGTTGGACTAGATGAGCTTTGAAGGTCCTCTCCAACCCATATTCTAAGATTCTATGATACGTGTGCCTACCGTAGTTGGTGAATAACATAATGTACCTGACCCATAAAACCTTAGAACTGAGTGAGGCTTCTTATCCACACTGCATCCCAAACTGAGTAAACCAAGCTAGCTAAAAACCAAAACCAGATTATGTTAGCTAAGAAACACGCAGGACAAATAGGTCCATACTTAAGTGTCTCTTAATTTTGCTCTAATGTCACTGATTCTTGGACAGATTTATTCTTAAGATTGTTTCTTTGCTGTTTAGACTGTCTCCAACTTGAGGCATCAACCAAGGCTGCTAAGCAACCACTTATATGTGAAAGCTACAGAGTCCATTACATCCCACTGAGGAAAGCTAAAAGTGGAGGAATCACATTGAACTCTTAGATGTGTCATAGGATCATAGGATCATAGGATGTTAGGGGTTGGAAGGGACCCAAGAGATCATCGAGTCCAACCCCCCTGCCGGAGCAGGACAAAACTATCTAACACAGATCACAGAGGAACGCATCCAGGCGGGCCTTGAAAGTCCCCAGAGAAGGAGACTCCACGACCTCCCTGGGGAGTCTGTTCCAGTGCTCCGTGACCCTCACAGCAAAGAAGTTCCCCCTTGTGTTGAGGCGGAACCTCCTCTGCTGCAACTTACACCCATTGCTCCTTGTCCTATCACAGGGAGCAAGTGAAAAGAGCCTGTCCCCCCCCCCTCCTGGCCAGCCTTCAGATACTTATAAACATTTATCAAATCTCCCCTAAGTCTTCTCTTCTCCAGACTAAAAAGCCCCAAGTCCCTCAGCCTCTCCTCATAAGCCATGCCCTCCTGTCCCCTAATCATCCTCGTAGCCCTCCGCTGGACCCTCTCCAGTAGATCCTTGTCCCTCTTAAACTGGGGGGCCCAAAACTGAACACAGTCCTCAAGATGAGGCCTCACCAGGGCAGAGTAGAGGGGAAGAAGAACTTCCCTCGATCTGCTGAAGTGTCAATGTGGATGAGATCTTGAATTTTGTTTACACAAAAATGTCAACTCTACATACCTGTAAAGTGGGTACAGCATTTCCTTATAACTACAAAACATTTTTACATGAGTAGGTAAGGGGATCAAAACACAACAAATACAAAGCAGAGCAAATAATGATGCATCCATTAATCCCAAATGACATAGACAGAAATGACAACTTAGATAGTCTTGTCATTTTCACTTTCCCTAAAACCCACACTCAGGCACTCCCTTCAAATAAGCCCTGCAGTCTCTCTTCATTCCACTGTCCTCATAACTATGTTTGAAGGAATTCAGAGTGCTACAAGGGTGTTACAAGAGTGCTACCATTCTATCAGAGGGGTATGTTTAAAGTGATTCAATGCCATAATCTGCAAAATAAAATGCAACTGCCATTAGGCTCAGAAGATGCTTTCATTTTATGTGATCAGATGTATGATGTACGGCAGTCTTTGTCCATTACCAGCCTGATTTATGAAGAATTTCAATTTCAATGTCTTGCCAGTCACTATTCAGTGCAATAACAACCAAACCCTTAGAAGAACTGTAGCATGTTCTGGAAAAATAATTTGGCATAGCATACACACACTGATACAATTTTTTTGAACTCTCCTATGTTTTAAAAGGAAAATATTGTTTTATTCTGAAATAATACCTTGCAAATACACAAACCAAACTTTATGTATTTGTTTTAGAAAACTAGGTGAATTAAAAATTAATAAATCTGAGATCCTGATATGCATAGTTTCTGGGACTGCTTAGCCATGTGTATTTCAGGCTGGGTTAGGTGGGGGTTTGGGCAACCTGATCTAGTTAGAGATGTCCCTTGTCATTGCAGGGGGAGTTGGATTATGTGACCTTTGAAATTTACTTCAACACAAAGCATACTATGCTTTGCATTCTATTCTAATTTGCTAATGTCAGAAAGAAAGCAAACTAAAAAAATGATGTGTCACTATGTCCCTGCTAGTATCCTATCTGACCTTTCAATTAAGCCCGATCATGTTGTTTATTCAAAAAGCTTTGAACAAGGATTTGGAAAGTCTTAACTCTTTTCCCAAAAGGCACAGCACACTGCTTCAAAATTAATTATGTTACCTTTAGAAATGGTAGTGTAAACCTTTCACAAAATTGGATTTTTGAGTTCTATATACACGAGACAAGAATACTTAGCACTCAGCCTAGCAAGCTTTCAAGCCCATTTTCTTTCACTTTACATACAATTTATATTAATTTCCTATTTCCTGTATAGACAAGAAAGCCTCATGGTATTCCAAAGTTAAAGAAAGGCAACTTTTTTTGTCAACTTTATGTTCTCCTGAAACATGAAGTCTTATGTTTTCATAGCATGGATTAGGATTTAATTAGGAGATATATTTATAAATTTTCTTTAATTTTCCCTTGCACATAGTATCGTCACTTCTTGCAATGTTCTCTTTTTGAATTATTAAGGCTATATTTTCTATGCCTGTGGATTTCTTTGAATGTGGATTGATAGACTAAGAAAAAAGACTTACATCAAGACCTGAAGTAATCCCTTTTAACATCATGGTTTTAATAGATTCACGAGGTAGATTGCCTGCTCTAACCAGAGGAAACTTCAGACTTTGGGACCCGATCAGACCTTTTTTATCACCTCTGGTGCTAGAGTTGAACTAGCTATGAACTTCACTTACATATTTTGCTGCAGCTCAGCTGTATGACCTTGGCTTAGCATTAATGAAAAAAACAAAAATGTTGAGATTTAAAAGATCATACCTTGCAAGGTAAAGTAAGCAAAAACATAGGCAGAAGTATAACTGTTGAGACTAATACTATTGCCAGACTTAATAGAAAAATGCTGACATGAAAGAGTGCCAAAATGCAAGAAAAAAAGCAGAATCAGAAGGCAGCACTTTAGCAGAAACAAAAATCAGAACAGACATCTTTGGTAAGCACTGGATACTGCAAACCTGATCCTCTAAGTAGCATGACCGTATAGTACTCGTAGTTTCTATCTGTATCAGGTAATACACAGCTCCTCTGTATTCTCTTATACATCTAAATTCCTTTTATACATCATAAAAGATGCTGGAGATGTAAAATTTCCCATTCTTTCTGGGTTGGATCCAAAACATAGAGAAAACCCAAGTGTGATGGAGGTATGCAGGGTTTCATGATGGATTAACAGCCTGTGGCCACTCAGACTTGCAGTGAGAATTACAAACTTATTATTATTTTTGCTTCATATTCTGAAAAGAGAGGTATTGTAATTAATTTTTACTTAGTGTTCAATATTTCTAGAAATATTTACTTCTTCTGTTTTACACATTATTTGCGTTCTTAAGATGTACTTAGAAAAAAGAAATACATAATAATAATTTCAAAATGATGTTCAAAGAAGTACATGCTGTTAATCCTTGTCAAAATGCACATTTGGGCTAATACTGACATTTTTCATTTATAGAGTAAAAAATATTATAGAATTTATATATGTATACATGGGTTTATTTCTTTATTTTTCAGCACATTCTTGTGTTTCAAGAAATTGTAAGTATAATGTTCCCAACACCAGTATCAATTCAAGAATTCTGTATAATGTGTCATTACAAACAAAAAAACAACCAAACCAGTAGCCAAATGTAAAGCTGATCTAAAATTTTAAAATCTTATTAAAATATTATCTTGCTACTTTCTGAACAAAATTTTGATAAAACTTCACCCATTGTTCTACAGAAAATGTTTCAAGAAGTTTTATTTCTGAAATCACAGATGTTGAAGTGTATGCAGTTAGAGGTCAAACTTTGAATTATTTCTGGGAACAAAGTAGAAAACCAAAATTTACTGTAATAAGCCAATATTTATTACATGTAAACTCATGTTTTTCTAACTTTCTTGAATCACAGCTGGAGTTAATTCCAGATACAGACAGAAGCAAAAAGCAAACACAGTAAACGGTGTATCTTGCTCACTTCTTAGAAGAAGGAGTTTAGTTACTGACCAAGATAGGAAAATATTTCTGCCTGTCTCTATAAAGTAAAGCATGTGGGATTATTTAAAACTTCATCTATTTAAAATTACTAAATCAAAAGTTAAATGTTTATTCCCGTGAAGTACATCACTCACTTTTTTCTTTTCTTTTTCTTTGAGTGTGCTAGGATACACCCTACTGACATAAGTTACAAGATTGAGTTAGCAGAATTTTTTCTTTAGGTGGACATTGTGTGAGACACCAGACATGTTATCTCTGAAGACAGGCTTTATTAGAACTCAAATTAATAAATTGGTGCAGATAAGGTAATTCTTTGAAATGGAATTTATACATGCCAAGGTATCAGCACAGCAAGAGCCCTGCCTGATACATTTGTTAGAGAAACTTGTTTTTCACATAAGTACAGATTAACCTCAGGGGTGGCATCCTCCAGTCATAGCTATTGCAAAGAGATGTCATCATTACAGACTCGTTTAGCCAGACATTCTGTATTAATTTTAAGAAAGATAGAAAAAAAATAGAATTTTATGATGTTAAATTGTGAGACTGCCAGAAAGAATAGAGGTTATCGACAAATGATAGCTGCTGAAGGCGGAGGGACTATGTGAACACCATGCCTTGCACCAGAGTACGGGGGAACAGAGTGTACGCAGTGCTTGCCCAGTGGTTCTCAGAGAGGATTTCACTGGTCATCCATCAAATCAAAGATAAACTTACTCTTTTCTACCATGTTGTTCTCTTTCACTTCTATATGCACTAGAACATATGTGAACAAAAACACTCTCATTTAATACAAGACTACAAGATACTTGAACACCGTTAGAGCTGCCTCTAGAGCCCTCACTGATATTTAAAATGCTGGTACCTGGATGGTAATATTGGCTTGAGAAACAGCTCAGTCTTTAGCTCACTTGACTGCCTTCTCATTATTATGGTAATTTCCAGGTCCATCCACACTTGGAGTAAAGTATCATTTCTGATTATAAAGTATGTGTGAGGAGCAAATTCCTAGTACCACCCCTCCTGCACACCTTGGCATAGACACAAGTGCATATGTCAAAGCACATGACCAAGGCCTTCAGAACAGAGCCATGTATAAACAAACATTACTTTGTGTTAATGACTGTAGTGATGACAGAAGCTTACAGAGTCATAAATGCAGCGCACTTGGTGTATTTTACTTGGAAGGGGATACTACTTGACATGACATTCCCCAAACTTCTGGCTTAGCCCTGGCACAGAGGCAAATACACAGTTCAGAAGAGATTCTGACGTCACCTTTTCAAAGGCACAATTACTGTCACAACTACCTCGTATGACTGCAAGAGAAAATAAAAATTTTCAGTGTGGACCCAGCCAGTAAATCTTGCAGTAGCCCCTTTTCTCTAGCAATAACACCTCGCCCAGGACACGAGTTGCTCAGAAAGAAAATTCCCTAAAATGTTCCAAAAGTCACTCATCTTCCACAAGTCTTAAACTGCTCTTTTTCTTACTTCAAGTTTCAAAGCCTCTGTAACTTAGAATCATAGAATCATAGAATCATTACGATCATTTCGAGAAGGGACCTCGAAAGATCATCTAGTCCAATCCGCCTGCAACAGCAGGATCACCTAAACCAAGTCACACAGGAACCTGTCCAGTCGGGTCTTGAACATCTCCAGAGAAGGAGACTCCACAACTCCCCTGGGCAGCCTGTTCCAGTGTTCCGTCACCCTCACTGTGAAGAAGTTCCTTCTCAGGTTGATGTGGAACCTCCTGTGTTCCAGCTTACAACCATTGCCCCTCGTCCTATCACTACATGACACCGAGAACAGCCCAGTGTCATCGTCCTTCTTTGCAAGTTTCCAGTTATAAACTCATCCAATCAAAGGATGGGAAGTACATCATCGCTTTCAACAAATGACTATCATCAAAATGATATTTTAGTTTCAAATCATGAGTACCAAATCCTTTGTGATTAATACCTTCCAGGGAAAACTTGAGATAGCAAGCCAAATAGCGAGGAAATTCAAAGGAGCCCTGGGATGCTCCAAGTTGAAAAAGATTGAATTTATTTAGTAGTCTGCCAGAGTAAACAGACATTACATATTGTCTTAGGTAGTAGAGGAAGTTTTACGTAGAAGCAAGTTGAAGGGAAACAGAACCAAGAGCATTCTAAATTAGAGTAGTTCAGCTGGAGAGGAAGAGCAATGTGAGAATTGTCTAAAATAATAGTCTTGCAGCTGATGTGGTTTATAAGCAACAGTTAAGATTTTTTCTCTGTGTTAAATATCCGAGATACTGACCCTGCACCCACATTACCAGCAATATTTTCCAAAACTATATGAAAACAAATGTATAATTCCATCAGGTAGTTCCATCAGGCTCCTTCTCATTAACATAGTATGAAGGTCTTGTTAATTTTTGCAATATGTGAAACCACAGCAATTAATTATATCATGAGACAAGAATGATCTTGCCACCATTGCTGGCTTTGAAGGATAATATTAAAAATGTGTGAGCTTCAGGAACATGGCATTTTTAATTCTCACTTCAGCCACCTACTGTGTCTTCTGAAGGCATCGTATAGTTCACTTAACAATGTTTCAGAGTGCTTTTTCCGCACGTTAGTAGAAGAATAGACATTCATATATAGAAAAGAGATTAGAGATTTTGGGTATGCGTAAAGAGAAGTGTTATCTGCCTTGCAGAGAAAGTGAAGAATGAAGTGTGGACGGAAGGAAGGAAGTGTGGAAGGAAGTGTGGAGGGAAGTGTGGAGGGAAGTGTGGAAGGAAGTGTGGAAGGAAGTGTGGAAGGAAGTGTGGAAGGAAGGAAGGAAGTGTGGAAGGAAGTGTGGAAGGAAGNGAGGGAAGGAAGGAAGGAAGGAAGGAAGGAAGGAAGGAAGGAGGGAAGGAAGGAAGGAAGGAAGGAAGGAAGAAAGGAAGGAAGGAAGGAAGGAAGGAAGGGACTTTAAGTCAAAACTGAAGGTTGAATTCATTCCAAGTGTTCATTATTTAAAAAAGAAGATTCTACACAATTCCATCTCCTTGAATGAAAGAAATCCCAATCCAATATATTTCTCTGATTTCAGTAGTAGAATTACAGACCAGAAAGTAAAGACAATGAAGTCAGTAGGCCACAATCAAGCAGAGCTTCTAAGCTCAGGTTTGGTTATTCGATTTTTTTAATTTACATTTAAACTTCACTGCTATTTATTTGAATATTGTTATCATCTGCTAGTTTTAGTTAAAGATACTGACACCACTGTGTTTTATGCTCTACAAATGAATAATAAATCTTAGACTATTCCCCCAAATCTTCCCTGTGCTTTCAAAATAAGAAGAATAAATTTCTCTTAAACAGTTAGTCATTTCCTATGTATCTTCCACCTTAAGATGATATTGTGAATGTTAACACTAGTAACAAGAAAGAGCAAGTTTCAAAGTTTATCTTTTGAGTCTGGAGAAGATAGGACTGTGAATATGCTAAGATTCACTTTTCCAAACCACATTACTTTTCCAGTCTTATTATTATTTTTGAGACTTTTTCTACTCCCAGTAACTTCAAAAAGAGTCATCCTCCTATTTTTCAGCTGTAATAAAAATGCATCCTTATATCTTGTAAAGACACTTAGACACACTTAGATATGCAGCAGCTATGATAGAAAGATCGCAGAATGACAGAATCACTTTAGTTCAAAAGGTCATCCAGTCCAACCTTTAACCCAACACTGCCAGCTCAACACTAAATCATTTCCCTGAGCACCATATCTACATGTGTTTTCAATACCCACAGAGATGCTCACTTCTCCACTGCCCTGGGCATCTTGTTCCAATGTTTGACAACTGTCCTCTGTCTTTGCTCTCTGTTACATAGTTTGCTCTTTTGTCTCCTTCGCACACATCATTCACATATCTGCAGCACCTACATTGTGACAGGGTAGGACTGCACGTATTCATACTGTTAATCATGCTCTTAAAATATAACTAATTAATTTAAGACCTAGGCAAAAATGAAAAAAAAATACTCTGGCTGATTCAAAAACTAGATACACTGCCTGACAGTAGAAAGGACAAGCAATTTTAAAAATTCTGATAAAACAAAATAATGTAAGTTCTTCTGCAATATCAATGTATGCATAAATATTTCACAGAATCACAGTATCACAGAACATTAGGGATTGGAAGGGACCTCGAAAGATCATCCAGTCCAATCTCCCTGCCACAGCAGGATCACCTAGATCAAGCCGCACAGGAACATAACTAGGCAGGTAATCTCAGGGAAGAAGGAATCTTACAATTCATGGAAGAAGGGATTGGTCACTTGGGAGAACTATAGGGAAGTAGTCAGGGCTTGCAGGAAAGCAACAAGGAAGGCCAAAGCCCTCTTGGAACTGAAGCTGGCAAAGGAAGTAAAACAGAACAAGAAAGGCTTCTTCAAATACATCAGCAGAAAAAGGAAGAACAAGGAAGGTGCAGGGGCACTACTGAGCGAGGAGGCAGCCTTGATAACTGAGGATGCAGAGAAGGCAGAGTTGCTGATGCCGCCTTTGCTTCGGTCTTTACAGCTAAGGCCGAACTCTCCTATGACCCCCAGAACCTGGATGAAGGAGAGGANGGCATGAGTTGAGATTTCCACAAGGATTTTTTACCTGTTTCTATGCCTAATAGACTTTATGACTTTATGTTTAACATAAGAGTGTATCTTTGAAAGCCAGAGGCTTTCAATATCTACTGAATCCTACAAGTACCGAACAATATGGATGCAGTCTATAAATTACTTTCTACAAGTACAGGTTTTCCTGTTGCATGGGCAGGACAAACCCAGCAGCAGCAAGTTTTAAGACACAGTTAGTAGTTCATTCATTTCCAGCAGCTGCTTGGAACAGAATAGTTCTGAGTGAGCCATTTCAGCAACTAGAAATTGCAGCCATCTACTGGTAACTGCCAAAATGTCAGTCAGAGACTTTAGGTTTTGGCATCCATTTATATTATCTCCCCAGACACATCCAGGCTTCTGCAAGTAGCTGCTGAACACCACTTACCGAAAGTGATCTCTACACAGTGTGACATCTGGCCCCTTTAAATCTCTGTTATTTCACTACTGCTATTTTTTTTACTTTATTTTTGCATACACATACCCATAACTTCTAAACTTTTAAGACATTTCAGATTGTTTATAAAAATAAAAAGGACTTTATTAGTACAACCTTTTATGTTTTCCTCGATACTTTTTCTTTTTTTTTTAAGTAGTAAGTGTAGGTAGAAATATTAAATTATAAATCTTGTTCTATGGTTGTGAAAAAACAAGTGCACTTGTTTGAAAGAAGAGTTTGGTGATGGTGGTGGTCTGATTGCTTCAAATTGTACAAAGTGTGAATAATGAAACACTACTTAAATTACTTTTATGTTCAAATTTCTGACTTCTGCTGTACTATTAAATTTTTATGTAGTTGCCTTCTATTAGACTTGTGAGATTCTCGAGGGCTGAAACTAGGATATGTTTCATTGTCATGATCCCCAGTACAATTTCTCTGTGGTTGCTGGTTTACATTGCTTACTAGCCACGCCAAGAATGCAGAAAGATTCTCTCTGTTGCTTTGGGAATACCATGTTTTTGTGCACTACCAGGGGGTAGACTGCTTTAGAGAGGCTCCTAGACAAGGGAGATCTCAAAGGGAGCATGAGACACAGAGAAAATATTTGGATCAGGTACAGGATATGAAGGAGTTTTCCTTCCATAAATCTTTGACTTGAATAACTGTTTTATCTCAACATTAGTAATGGCTGTCTGGGTTATTTCACTTCTTTGCAGGCAAGATCCATACCTTCTCTTCCTTTTCACCCATCCCTAGATGGCAATTCCTTCTGAAGTTTTTTTTTAATATATATGCAGTTTAAATGTTAATGCCCTAGAACTTCTAGTGAATTGAATTATATCCTGACATTCAATATTTATTTTTTTTCTTTATATCTTTTGATAACAGATAGCAAGTATCTGTTTTGGTAAGCAAGGAAAGGTGATGAAATAAAAAGCTTTTCAAAGGTAGTTGCATTGGCTCAGTGCTAGATAACTATGTGTTACCTTGCCTTGCTAGTAAACTCTGACAAGTCACAAGGTGCTCTAACTGCTCAGTGCACTTGACTTTGGTGGAATGTTCTGAATAACTAACAAGCTAACTGTGTCAAATGAACGATACTAAGTGAGATTTAAGACGTGAACATGTGCCATTTTGAAGTTTTCTTTTAGACAGTGTGTACAGCGAGTTTTTATGTCTGACAAATTTCTGGTGTACAATGTCTGCAACGGTTGTATCACATTAAGAAAAGGACACTGTGACATAAGCAAGGTGCCTGTTGTGGCAAAGTTGTGTAGTTAATTCTGCTTGTGCTAAGAACAGGATTATTGCATGCCCTTGGACAGAATATCACTCACCCAAGTTTGTAATCAAATTTCCAGCAGGAAAATTACAGCTTTGTTTTTTATGATCAAATTTCCATTGTCTTAACCAACACAGGAATCATGTCTGCATGTAAATGAAGAAAGAAAACATACCTTTCCAGACTTAAAGCAATTGAAAGTTGTCTTGTAAATTTCAATATTACTTTAAAAATGATGGAAATAGCACAGATTTATCCTTTTCAAGGTAAGAGTTAAAAATAAAATAAAAATAAGTTGTAATATATATGCTTTATGTTTACATTTTCCCCCTCTTCTGAATTCCTCTTGCACTTAAACTCTCTAATTCTATGTATATAATTGCACACCTTTCTTTGAAATTCTCTTTTGTTTGCAAATATATTTTTCTCATAAAACTTTTATCCAGCACTATGCCAATGCTGAAACCTTTCTGTTGAAAAATAGCAGTTGTTTACAGTGATGTAGTCCATTGTAGCCACCCTTCCCATGTCCAAAATAATAATTCTAGTTGTCACGCACCACTACGATCCACTGAGAACAGCAGAAATACAGAAACTCCTAGGACTCACAAATGGAAGGGAAATCAAATGCAATGAAATATTCAAAGAGTATGCTGCTTTATTTATATAGATGTACCAATCAAGTAGACCAGTAGCTCCAAAACATTATACACTCAATACTTCAGTCAGAAACCTCAGGAATTTATGACTCTATTTATGAGAAAAGAAATAGGTTTCCAGCAGAGCCTGTGTTTAAGCATCAGTCTGTGCCTCACAATGTGGTGCAATGCAGGCATGAAAGAAGTTGTCTAGACAAGATCATCTCCTCTGCTGGTCTTTACCTAAACTTTCTGTTGATGAACATGGGGACTGGTTTCCAAAACTTCTGAGGTCTCACAAGTGTTATGAAATTTCTAAATTACTACTTGAGAAAATAGTACAGAAGCGAAGCCATTCCAACTTCACTTCAGATTTATTGTAAAAAAGTGAAAAAGAAAAAAAAAATAGTCTGAACAGATAGGCTGACCAGATTTATGATTCCTCAGTTGGATTTGGAACACAAGTTCAATGAGGAGCAGCTGAAGGAACTGAGGTTGTTTAACCTGGAGAAAAGGAGGCTGAGGAGGCCTTATAATTCTGTACAACTACGTGAAAGAAGAGGACCAGTCTCTTCTCCCTGGTGGCAAGTGATAGAACTGGAGGAAATTGTTGCTGGTTGCACCAGGGAGGGCTTGGGCTGGATGTTAGGAAGAACTTCTTCACGGGAAGGGTTAACAAACATTGGAACAAGCTGCCCAGGGCAGTGCAGAAGTGAGCATCCCTGGAGGCATTGAAAAGACACATAGATAAGTTGTTCAGGAAAATCGTTTAATATTGAGCTGGCAGTGTTGAGGTAAAGTTTGGACTTGATCTTAAAGGTCATTTTGAACTGAAGTGATTCTGTGATTCAGTGATTTCTCTCATTACTTGCTTCACAATCATAGCATAAACAGACATTTTTAGATGACTTTCTTTTATTCTGTCATGAGACATCAGTTTCCCCAGTCATACACCTCATTAATTCATTTTACATGAACAGTCATCATTTGCGTGTGAAGTATTTTCTTTTTATAGCAACCATACCAACATGACTGTCTTTTCTGACATTTTTGCAATTCAATTTCCCAGAAGAAATATCTTGGTTCTTAAATTGTGATGACATTTACCATTGTTTACACAAGGACAATGACAAAACGGAAGAAGAAATCATGAAGGTGACATTGGGACCTGAGTTACCTTCATTATATAGTGCTTTCTGCCATGGAGGTAGGATTTGTTTAGAGGTGGATCAGAGTTGTCACAACAAGGCTTTGCACTGTACAGCATACAGTGGATATGAGGAAGCTAGCTGGCTTAACTCCTCTGCTGGGCTGTATCATCTGTCTTCTAGAAGAGAAAATTCATGCGATTTGTGAAATTGCATATGTTTTTGTTTCAAGTGTTTCGATATCTGAGTCTCCCTTTCTTCTGCAAATCATTACTTAATCTAAAACTGTGAAAGTAGTTTTAAAACATTTACTTAAAATCAAAGATACAAAGCAAGAAAGCATGTCACAAACCTATTAGAACTATAAACTCTAAACAGAAACTAAAAGAAAATCAGAAAACAGCCTGTGAATATGAACCACGGTCTGAAAAATGTGCAGTGAATGGTAGGACTTGCCATGGCTGGTACCGAATAAAATCTAGACATAGTTCTACTGATAAGAACTCAAACTGTCATTGAAGTCAATGTACATATACACACTTTACAGTAGAGAACATCCCACTGTGAAATTCTCAGTACACCAAAGAAACCTCAGGATTATTTAGAACCTTAAAAGGTTGACTGTCCAGTTTACGGTGATCAAAACTTAACAGAGGCTGTCAGTATAAATTCTATTCTTTCAGAGACATTTCTTTTCAGCTAGAATATTTTTAGTTTATGGATAGATATGCATTAAAAATATGTACATATACAAATGTTATTCTCAGCTGAGAAAGCTCTCAGGAAGTCTTTGATTTGCTTTTCTTGTCTGGATTTCTCTCCTTATACTTACATTTAACTTTTCCCAGACATAATCCTTCATCTTTAGTCTGTACTTTGCTTTACTTTGTGGTGTCTACCTAGTTTGTTATTCTAGCACTGCACCTACTTCAGGATCCATCTGTACAATGCTGAGTAATTGATATCACTTTAAATAACTTGTCAGTCCACTGATGGTTCTTACTGTGCTTTTTGGACTAGGAAGCCACTGAAAAGTCTGCATTTGCCTTGATGTGTATGCATGTGTACTGTAAATATGGTAAGTCTTACATAATTTAGAAAATATGTTCCCTTTTTTGTTGCAGAATCTTTATGAAGTTATTGTGATAAAAAAAAACAACAGGGTAAAACAACTGCATTTTATTTTATTTTATTTCATTTCATTTTACTGTATTTCATATTACCTTCTGAAAAACAATTTCAGCTTTACCTTATTCTTTACTCTTCTCATGAAGGAAAGGTGTTGGGCACTGCTCTTGGAAGCCTTTAATTCTTCAACATACAGACATAACTTAATAGGAACCTAAAAGAATAGTACAGCTTTAATGAATTTTTTTCTAATAACACCGAAATTTCCCGGGCAGATCTCACTGGACTGTTGCAGTTTGAAAACTACCAGAATTTTCAGATGTATATATTTGTGCTTTCATGAAGAAAAAGTTATGTTGCTTTAAGAGGACCCCCTCAGTGACCTGTCCTGGGGGGAGATGACACTGTCCTAAGTACCTACCCTTAAGGGGTGTTGGCTAGGTAAGAAGATAAAAGGGCTAGTGACTGATAGCCCTGCCTCTTTGGACTGGAGTCTTTCTACCCCAGCATGGAGAACTTTGGCTCTGGCACCCCCACCCCACACCCCTTCCCAGGGTGGTGGTGGGAGGGAGACTGTAGATTGCTGGGGCTTGCCGGGACTTGCCACAGCTCTCAGCAGCATCTTCCCCCACTTCCTCTGTCAGAGACTGGATGGAGGGAACTCAGCAGGCCCACTCTGCTCCCTCAAACAGCGGGATGGAGGACAGCGGCCCTGATCTGCTGTAGGGAGGGATGTGGCACTTCTGTGCAGCACCAACCCTGGCCTGGGAGAGATGTGGCAGCTCCATGTGGACCAGAGAAGCAAGACCCACCTCCACCCCCCACCCCCCACCATGGAGCAGCCATTCTTCAACTTACAGTGAGCTGATGGGATTCTTCCCTCTTTCCCCCTGGAACTGCGACAGGAGGGGAGGAAAGAGTCATGGAACCCTCTTGACCACGTTTGCAAAGTGTGGGGTGGGGCCTGCTGATGCAGCCATGTGAGCCCCCACGTGGCCAGGACCATGTGTCTGCAGCCATCATAGAGAGCACTGATGAGCAGAAAGAGATACTGTCATTTCTGCTGCTGAGGAAAACTAGGGATGCTCAAGCACTGGGGAGAATTCCTTCATGCTTAGCTGAAGAAAACAAGACTCGAGAATCCTTAAACCTTGGGCGTGAAAGACAGAGTCTGGGTTCTTTGTTTGAAAACATGTCTCCTGCATTGAGGGATGCAGTTCAGGTGCTGAGGAATCAGGCCATCCCGAGAGCATTGAGCTGGAGAAGCTACGCTGAAGAACTGAAGAGTTCACCAGTCTGGACAGCCGAGGGTACCGCTGTCTGCAGATAGTGGTAACAAATGAGTAATAGAGAGGGTATTGGTACTCGTCTCTACTCGACTGAGATGTTCTTTTCCCCCAGGTCTCTAATGTAAAAAAAAAACCCAAGGACTGTTATGATAGTGACTTCCCATTGTATTTTTCTCAGAATATGTGATGGCATTTGTGACACAGTCTCTAGTTTGTGGGCACTAACTTGCGTAACCTATTCTTCCTTTCCGTATACAGTTATAGAGCTAATAAACTCTTTTCCATTTTCCCTAAGCTATCCATTCTCTGGCAAATTCTATCCAAGATCTCATTGAGACCTGATTGCTTTGTTTTCTTTTCCTTTATCTTTAATTGTGGTCTTGAACCCACCACATGGCCCTATACATGTTTGCAGTGCAAGCAGGTCTGAGATGCTAAATACATTTTCAAGTAGGTATAGGTATGCTTCATTTTTTAAGTTTTGCAAGGTAAAATAGCACTAAACAATCTTTTTCTTTTAACTATTTTGCTGTAAAAGTTTCTAAGAAGTAAGAGTTTGGAGCCCTCAGCTGCCATACAGAGGAATATAAGACAAGAAAGAAAGATTCTAGTTAAGTTTCTAGTGCACTCTTCACTTTTTTCAGAAAACTTATGAGCAGAACTATCTTTCTTTGAAATTTAATTATTAGACCTATTGCAACCAGTGTAACAAGAGATGATAAATAAAAAAAGGTTCAGTTTACCCAAAAGCTATCCTTCTAACCATCTACTGAAACAGCGTCATGATATCCACACACACCCACATGCAAAAATTCTAAAGCCACCTATACATCGCACTCGTGACAGCAAAAGACTCCTACGTACAACTCCTGTGGTGATGCAAAGTAGAAAGCTAAGTCTATTTTAAAGATTTTTCCAGGATTATAGTCTGCATCTGTAAATGCCAGTCTGCATCTGCTTTTCATTAGTCAGTCACCTGCAATGTAAAAAGTGTTGTGCTAGCAACATCGCATCAGAGAATACGTACGCAAAGTTTGAGACCAGGACCTGGCACTGAAGGAGATGGATTTTGCCGCACGGAGAAGTTGTTATTTTGACATACATTCAAATTGAAGTCATTCTTTACGCAAGTGTTCCTTCTTGATGAGCGCTTATTGCTATTCATTATCTTCACTTGCTTGTGTACAGAATGAAGACTTACAGGCCAATGCAATTGGATTTATGAGAACTCTTCAGTACCATGGATCACAATGTTCTGCTGGACTACCAGTTAGGCTGGCACAAATAAAAGGCAAGTGGCTAAAGAAATTATGATCAGAGAACAGACCAAACTCAAAACTAACGAGTAGGTATTTTCTTGCACTCACTTTCCTAGCAGGGAGGAGTGTGATGTATAAAGTTTTGTATCCTAAATGCTAAATATTCTTTTTTGATGACATGTGATATGTCCAACAGGGCATCAGAATTTATTAGAAAATGCAGATGAGAGCAAAATTATTTTAGTTCAGTTACATAAGCTTTGAAAAACACATTCTGTTTTGTAATTAATTATTTCCCAGTGGCTAGGCACTAAGTGGTTCAGAGAAAAGAGGAACTTAAAAATCCAAACTACTGAAAATACTTCTGTTTTATGAGTTGTGTGTGTTTGAAAGAGTAAGGTTGCTACATCACACTTTGCTTTACTAACTATAAAGCCTGGAAGAGAGTGAATTCATTCCATTTGCCCCTGAAATTCCTGAATATTGACATGCTGCATTTGTAATATGGGTAGTAAAATTAATGGAGAAAAGTTTTGACCTAGATGGAGGAAGATCTATTTTTAGATAAGAAGGCAAATGCAGCCTATTTAGGTTCTTTTTGAACCACACTGACAAGATACACTGGAATTAAAATACATTCTCACCCTAGAAATTGATAAGTTTTGTAGAAAATCTAACTATTAAGAAACACTGTGTGTCTAGTTCTGGAAACAAAATAGACAGCACTGTCAACTTTGAAGATTAAATTTACTCTGATGTCAACTACAGAACTGTAACACAAGTGTACATGTTAAAACTGTCATGAACGAAAGGTCAACAGTGAAAACCTCTGTGTTCAGAGAGCAGAGGTGTCTTTATTCAATCATACTATTCAAGGAGTCAGTGTGACATGTCACTGTCTTATTACTACACTTATAATATCTTTATTTTGACATTCTATTCCAGTAAAGTTTTGTGTTTACATAATACCACAGCCTTTTGCTGGAGCTTCAGTACAGTTGGAACAATTTATTTATGGCTTCTCTCTCTGTGCTCTGAGCTGTTGAAAACAGGTTCTCGGATTTCTCATGAGATTTTCAGTGCATTTGTGATACCCATACTTTTACCTAGTATATCTTACACACACAGAGCACTGTTGCTTCTCAGATTAGACAGTGCTTTGAGAATTCTTACCTTTGCACAGGTTCATCTTTTAACATTGTTCACAAAAAAAAAAAATACTAGAATACAGATACTTTCATAGAATCATAGAATCATTACAGATTGGAAGGGACCTCAAAAGATCATCCAGTCCAATTCCCTGACACAGCAGGATCACCTAGACCAAGTCACACAGGAACACATCCAAGTGGGTCTTGAACATCTCCAGTGAAGGAGACTCCACAACCCCCCTGGGCAGCCTGTTCCAGTGCTCTGTCACCCTCACTGGGAAGAAGTTCCTTCTCAGGTTGATGTGGAACCTCCTATGTTCCAGCTTACAACCACTGCCCCTCGTCCTATCACTACATCAGGTTACTGTCAAGGGTTTATAATAACCCTTGATAATCAGTACATTAGAAAAAAATCAAACCTAAATGAAAATAAGAAAAATACATTCAGTGGATTCTGAAGCATTTTATTAGTCAAAACAGGCCAGATCATAGAAAACATAGAAAAGCTTAGCTTGGAAGGGACCTCACGTTGTTCCAACAACCCTTCCTATGCAAGGACCCCTCTCATTAGACCAGGTTGCTCAGAGCACCACCCAACCTGGCCTTAAATAGTTCAAGAGAGGAGAGATCCACAACAGAATCACAGAATCAGTCTGGTTGGAAAAGACCTCTGGGATCATCAAGTCCAACCATCTACCCTACCTTACATGTTCACCCCTAAACCAGATCCCTCAACACCTCAGCCAAACAATCTTTAAACACATCTAGGGATAGCAACTCAACCACCTCCCTGGGAAGTCCATTCCAATGCTTGACCATCTTTTCTGTGAAAAAAAATGCTTCCTAATACCAAGTCGAAACCTACCCTGCTGTAACTTGAACCCATTCCTTCTTGTTCTGTCACTAACTGCTTGTGAGAAGAGACCAGTACCAATGTCTCCACAACGTCCTTTCAGGTAGTCGTAGAGAGTGATGAGGTGTCTTCTCAGCCTTCTCTTCTTCAAACTAAAGACCCCCAGCTCTTTCGATCTTTCATCATAAGATTTGTTTTTTAGTACCTTCACCAGCTTAGTTGCCATCCTCTGCATCTGCTCCAGCACCTCCACATCTCTCTTCTATTGAGGTGCTCAAAACTGGACACAATACTCAAAATGTTCATAGGATCATAGGACGTTAGGGGTTGGAAGGGACCCAAGAGATCATCGAGTCCAACCCCCCTGCTGGAGCAGGACAAAACTATCTAACACAGATCACAGAGGAACGCATCCAGGCAGCCCTTGAAAGTCCCCAGAGAAGGAGACTCCACGACCTCCCTGGGGAGTCTGTTCCAGTGCTCTGTGACCCTCACAGCAAAGAAGTTCCCCCTTGTGTTGAGGTGGAACCTCCTCAGCTGCAACTTACACCCATTGCTCCTTGTCCTATCACAGGGAGCAAGGGAAAATAGCCTGTCCCCCCCCTCCTGGCCAGCCTTCAGGTACTTATAAACATTGATCAAATCTCCCCTAAGTCTTCTTTTCTCCAGACTAAAAAGCCCCAAGTCCCTTAGCCTCTCCTCATAAGCCATGCCCTCCTGTCCCCTAATCATCCCCGTAGCCCTCCGCTGGACCCTCTCCAGTAGATCCTTGTTGCCTCACCAGTGCCAAATACAGGGAGATGATAACCTCCCTACTCCTGCTGACCACACTATTTCTAATAGAAGCCAGGATGCTATTTGCCTTCTTGGTCACCTGGGCACACTGGTGGCTCATATTCTTTTTCCTGTCTATTAGAACCCCCCAGGTCCTTCTCTGCTACACGGCTCTCCAGCCACACCTCCCCAAGCCTGTAGCGTTGCATGGGGTTTTTGTGGCCCAAGTACAGGACCTGGCATTTGGCCTTATTGAAGCCAATGCCAATAACATTGTCCCATTGCTCCAAACTATCTAAGTCTCTCTCTCTGAAAAACCTCCCTACCCTCCGGCAGATGAACACTCCCATCTAATTTGATGTCATCTGCAAACTTACTAACGATACACTCTATGTCATTATCGAGATCATCAACAAAGATGTTAAACAGAGATGGTCCCAAGACCGAGTCCTCAGGCACACCACTTGTGGAAGGTCGCCAGCTTCCACACTTTGGGCGTGTCCATTCAATCAATGTTTTATCCAGCAGATTGTATGCTTGTCCAAGCCATGACCGGCCAGCTTGTCAAGGAGAATTCTATGGGGAACAGTGTCAAAGTCTTTCTGAAAGTCCAGGTAAACAACTTCTCTGAGCAACCTGTTCCAGTGCCTCACCATCTTCATGGTGAGGATTTTTTTTTCCTAAGATCCAATCTGAATCTACTCTGTTTCAGCCTGAACTCATTCAGCCTTGTCCTATCACTAGGTGGCCTCTTAAAATGTTCCTCTCCAGTTTTTCTGTAGGCCCTCCTCAGGTACCGGAGAGCTGCTGTAAGTTCCCTCTGGATCCTTCTCTTCTCCAGCCTGAGCAGCCCAAATTCTCTCAGCCTGTCCTCACAGACGTGCTCCAGCCTTCTGATCATCCCTGTGTGATGAATTGAATAAAATCAGGACAAGATGCTGTCTCAAAGCTGCTTAGTGAGTGTGACAGAGCAATTTCCTGAACCCTGAAGGACAGCAGCAAGGTGGATAACGTTTGTAAGACACTACAGCTTCCAAAGCACAAGCAGCTGAAGCTATGACACAGCAGTTTTAACTCTTTCTCAGTGCTGTGAAACAGCAGTTTCATGACCTGGCCCTATCACAAATATGCATACCTGGACACATCCTCTTCATGCATATGCGTAACACTTCTTGGAGTCAGGGCCCACCTGAACACTCCCTCATGCGTATGGATGGAGTTCCCCTGATAAAAGCCTCCCTTTCCAGACCAATAGTGCAACAACCTCCACTGAAGACCACCCAAAAAAGGACCACATGGGACACTGCAAAGGCCCATGGCAGTGACTTTCCTTGGTCTTTCTCCTGCTTCTTACATGATGTCTTCCTAAACTTTTTCTTCTCTGACTTTCTCACTGCTTTTTCTAACCCCCTTTTTTTCTCTCTCTTTATCAATAAAGGCAACTGGTGGACAGCATCTGATCTCGTTTGTGTCTTAATTTCACCCTTGGGATCAAATTTAATCAAATGTCTATGCTCCTGATTGGATTTTGACATCCTGTGGACCTCTCTCATACTCAGATGAAACTCAACAGTTTCATGTCTCTTTTTATACTGGGAACTCCAGAACTGGATGCAATACTCCAGGTGAGGTTTATCATGAGCAGAGTAGAGGAGGAGAATCACCTCATTGAACTGCTGGTCACACTCATTTTGATACAGCCCAGGATACAGTTGGCCATCTGAGCTTCACTCACACATTGCCAGCTCATGTTGAGTTCAGGTACCAAGTCCTTCTCCTCAGGACTGTTCTCAATCCGTTCATCTCTCTGCATGTAACTGTGCTTGGGATTACACCAAACCACACGTAGGACCTGCATTTAGACTTGCTGAACCTTATACAGTTTACACAGGCCCATTTATCAAGCCTGTCAGGATTTCTCACGTGACCTCCCTTTCCTCAAGTGCCAGCCATACCACACAGCTTGGTGTGACCAGCAAACTTGCTGAGGATGCACACAATGTCACTGTCCATGTCACCAGTGAAGATGTTAAACAGTGTTGAACCCAAAAACAGAGGAACATCACTTGTAGCTGATCTCCACTTGGACATCAAGCCCTTGATCACAACTCTTTTGATTGCAACTGTTCAGCCAATTCCTTATCCGTTGAGCAGTCTATCTGTCAAATCCATGTCTTTCTAATTTACAGACAAGGATGTCATGCAGGACAGCGTCAAATGCCTTGCACAAGTCGAGTAGATGACATCAGTTGCTCTACCCTTATCCACGAATGTAATCCTGTCACAAAAGGACACCAAATTTGTCAGGCAATATCTGCCCCTAGTGAAGCACTTCTGGCTGACATCAGCCACCTCTCCATTTTCCATGTGGTTTAGCACAGTTTCCATGGATCCATGGAGGATCTACTCCATGATTTTTCCAGACACAAAAGTGAGACTCAGTGGCCTATAGTTCCCCAGGTCATGTATTTTCCCTTTTTAAAAATTGTCTGTTTGTTTCCTCTTTTTCAGTCAGAAGGAACTTCAGCAGACTGCCATGATTTCTCATATATGATGGATAAGAGCTTAGCAGATATATCCACCAATCCCCTCAGAACCTGTTGATATGTATTATCAGCTCACATGAACTTGTGAACCTGCAGGTTCTTTATAGGATCGTGAACTTGATCTGCAGCTACCAGAGCTGGTTCATCCTTCTGTCAGTCCCAGCCCTTAACCTCCATAAATTGAGGAGCATGGTTTATGTTCTTAACAGTGAAGTTTGAGGCAAAAAGTCATTGAGCACCTCAGTCTTCTCTGTATCTCAACTTATCAGGTCACCTGTTTCCTTCTAGAGATGGCACACATTGTCTTTTCCTCATTAATATACTTATAAAAGCTCTTCTTGTTTCCCTTAATATCCCTGACCATATTAAATTCTATCAAGGCTTTGGCTTTCCTAACCTGATCTCTGACTGCATACACAATACTTCTATAAATTTTACAGGCCATCTGTCCTCTTCTACACCCTCTGTAGGCATCCTTCTTCTGTTTAGGTTTGTCCAGGATTTCTTTGCTCCTTCACACAGGTCTCTTCTCATTTTTGCCAGACTTTCTTCTTGTAGCGATGCAGAGCTCTGAGCTGGGAGGAGGTGATTTTTGAATGTTAACCAGCTTTCTTGAGCAGCAAGTCCTTCCAGGACTCTGTCCCTGTATAGTCTACCAAGTAAGTCCCTGAAGAGGCTTTCCTGAAGTCCAGGGTAGCAAACTTGCCGGGCAACCTCCTCACTGCCCCGAGAACCATGAACTCCACCATCTCATGATGTCCAGGCATTGTTCAAGTTTCACATTCCCCACCAGTCCCTCATTGATGAGAACAAGGTCCCCACCAGTCCCTGCTTGTTGGTGAAGACAAGGTCCAGCACAGCACCTCTCTTTGTTGGTTCCTCTACGATGGATGGAGGAAGTTATCATCAATGCACTCCAGGAATCTCCTGGGTTGCTTACACCTCATTGTATTTTCTTTCCAGTAGACATAAGGTTGGTTGAAGCCCCCCATGATGACCAGAGCTTGTGAAAGTGAAACCATCCTTATTTGCCTGTAAGGTACTCATCCTCTTAGTCTTCCTGGTCAGACAGACTGTGGCATACCTCCATCAAATTGTCTCCTGCCCTCCCTTTTACCCTGACTCTTTTACCTGAGGAAAGCTCTGATTATTTTCCTCATCTGATCCCAGGTGGAGTCCCATACACTTCAGATACCACTTACAAGGTCCAGTTCACATTGGAAGTCTCTTTTAAACCTCGAGAGACATTTATTTCAAACCTCAGTGAAGGTTTAAAAGAAAGATATATAAAGACACTATGAGATTACTTCAATTTTACAGTGCTGTACTAGTTGAAAGAAGTAAGAAAGGGCTGAAAAACAGACAAGGGGTTTCATCCACAGTGAAACACCTTCAGCAGTTCCTTATAAAAGCAGTAGGCCTGGCAGCCTCAGTTATACACAAGTTTGTGTTTCTCTGTACTGAATAAGTAGCAATGCAAATAAAAAAAAAACAAAAAAACGATTGTCTTATGGCCAAAAGTGTCTTATGCTTCTCCAAATGTCATATTACTATATCTCTTTTGAGATTATATATCCATAATAGAACGATGGCCATAATCCACTTTAGACAGCCTAGGTAAGGGTCTCCAAATGTGTCATGATCCCAGCAGTTAGAGATTGAATCATTAGTTTTAAAATAGGGAACAAATGAAATAGTACAAATAAGACAAATGCAGTTTGTTCTGTTTCAACACTTTAGCATGTCTTAAAACAGAAATTGTCATCTGTGTTTCATCTATTCAAACGTAACTATAAGATTTGTTCAACTTCACTAAATAAGATTTTAGAAAGCAAAATAGATTTGTCCAATAATCTAAAACAAACAGAACATTTTCATACTAGAACTGTCAAGAATTTGAATCTTATGTGATGGATTGAAAGCTACAGTAAGAGTTGCTAAGAGCCAGAACTCACTTCCTTTCATGACAGTTCAGGAAAATTAATCACGTTTTAAGAAACAGTGGGCTGTGGTAGCTACAACATTCAATTACTGACTTGGTCTTTCCAAATCAATGGCCTTGAGGAAAAGTAAGGTTAATTAAGTGTCAATTCACTCAAGATAAATTGACACTTTTGTCTCACAGCAGAAATTGTCTAAACAGAAGTCTTATAAATAGTGGTGGGAGTTAATAAAAAATTAAATATTATCTTTATTCTTTAATAAAACTTCCTTGTGTCCTACAAGCTTAAAATCCTGTGGGTGTAGCAACATCACAGTACTTGTTAACAATACTCATCTACAAATTACTACTTCATGATTCATTCTAAAATCATTCTACATTGCTTTAGAAATTAATCTAAAACTTGGATGCAGTTTCCATAGCTTGAGTTCACAAGAGCAAAGACTAGCTTCAATCACAGAATCACAGAACATCAGGAATTAGAAGGAACCTCAAAAGATCATCCAGTCCAATCTCCTTGCCACAGCAGGATGCCTCAGATCAAGCTGCCCAGGAACACGTCCAGTCAGGCTCCAAATCTCTTCAGAGATGGAGACTCCACAAACCCCCCTGGGCAGCCCCTTCCAGTGCTCTGTCACCCTCACTGAGAAGAAGTTATAGAATCATAGAATCAGTCAGGATTGGAAGGGACAGCAGGATCATCCAGTTCCAACCCCCCCCCACCCTAGGCAGGGACACCCCACCCTAGATCAGACTGGCCATAGCCTCATCCAGCCCGGCCTTAAACACTTCCAGTGGTGAGGCCTCCACCACCTCCCTGGACAACCCATTCCAGTCTCTCACCACTCTCATGGTGAAGAACTTCCTCCCCACATCCAGTCTAAATCCACCCATCTCCAGCTTTGCTACATTCCCCCTAGTCCTGTCGCTACCTGACATCTTAAAAACTCCCTCCCCAGCTCTATCTTTATAGCTTAAATGCTAATGAATAAAACCTCTGTAGGATATAAAACTTCATCCAGAAGTTATCTTTAAGAACAAACACTATTGAAAGAAGTTTCAGTACTCTTCGATTAATGCATTTAATATTTTTTAAAAAAATGAAGATATTCTAATTAGTTGGTTATTTTAAAAAAACGAGCAAAGTGCCTTCCATCAATAACATTAAAGGGTTATAGTCCTTTGCTTTCTTTGCATTACCAAAAATATATTTGGCAATATTTTTAAAGTGTTTTGGATACAATTTCATTTAATTGCAGACAGGAGAGGTGCCTGAGGACTGGAGGAGA
>VXBP01002775.1:0-11163 GCA_013400115.1 Rhinopomastus cyanomelas
ATAGAAATTTGCTATATAAGGCTTATATAGAAATTTTCTATAAAAATTTTAATTTCTATAACTTCATTATATCAATTTATTATAGATGATCTATAAATGCATTATTTTAAACTATTTATTGTTTCTATTTATTGTAATGCATATGTTTCATTGTATACTTACATAATATAATGTTGTGTAATATAAAACACTGTATTAATTTTCTGTACCAATCTATATAGGAATTTTCTGTGTGAGACTTACTTGTGTAGGAAATGCCTGTATAAATTGTCTACATTAGGTGATACTAATCACATGTGTTTTTCTGTTTTACTTTGGACACAGGTCGCTCAGCGAAACCTCTGAATAGTGCCCCGGTTTTTCTTTCCCCCTACGTGCTGTGCAGGACTCCTCTCCTAGTGGCAGGACATCCCCCTCTGACACCTGCTGGGACGAGGGCCACGAAGGTGGCCGCAAAGGCGGCTCCCTGTCTGTGTTCCCCGCAGCCAGCAGCGCAGCTGTGGCCGAGGATGCGCTGCAGGATCCTTGGGGACCCCAGATGGCAGTCACCAGAGAGGTTCAGAGCAGCTTGTCCCATCACACTCAGCAGATGAGCAGCAGGGTACCTCTGTGACTCCCTCTTGGACACACTGTGCTGGCGACTTCCTCAGTTCTGCCTTCAGAGCAGCTTGTGCATCCAGTCCCTCTCATAGTGGCCGTATCAGAAGCACGGGGTTCCTTCATTAATTTACCCAGGCCACCCCTAAAGTCAATTAAGTCACCCGCACTCCCTCCTCAGCAGTTCTGCTTCATCTGTGCTCTCCCTTCCTCACCCGGAGCTGCCCACAGCAGCACTAATGGCCACATTCAATTTTCTAGCCAGATTAAACATAATCCTTTTCAAGAAGCAGTGCATCCACCTTCACTCCTCTTCTTACCTGTACTAGTACTTCCTAGCTGCTACTTTCCTTCCTCGGTCTTAGACCATCTATTTACCTCTCGTCTGCCTACGCTTTCTTTTCTTGCTGAAGCCCAAACCCAGTCGCTAACCTTCCGCAAATCCCTTCTCTCCACTCCTTAGAGTTGTCCTCATTTAACATCAGTTCAAAAACTCAACTTCACAAATGCTTGGAGAGACAGCGGTGAGCGTGCTTGTTCCATCAACGGGAGGGCTGCCAGGGAGGTTGTGGAGTCTCTGGAGACCTCTCAAACCCACCTGCATGTGTTCCTGTGTGACTTGGTCTAGGTGGTCCTGCTGTGGCAGGGGGACTGGACTGGATGATCTTTCGAGGTGCCTTCCAATCCCTAATGTTCTGTGATCAGATGTGCTCCATCCTTCTCAGTGCAGCAGTTCTGCATCCACAAAGCATCCTGCACCACCACCCCCAGCACACCCACTGCAAAGGAAATCTACATCCTCTCTCAGAGTTGTGATGATGATACAGACCATGGCTTCTGCTTTTTGAAAGTCTGTCTGAGATGACATTTCTCTTTGAAACCATCTCCAGCCTACGTCCATGAAAACAGCAACTGCTGCAGCAGTTCAGGTTACTCCAGAAGTGGAGGGTGGAAGCCCACAGGGGGTCACCGTAAGAATCTTTATGGACATGTAAAAATAAAGAAGCCAGATCTCAGAGCACAAGAATGAAAGGATTTAGTGGTTTGAACTGGCATTTTGTTTCTCCAAATTGTTCTGTCCTGTGCTGGAGGTAAGATGGATCTGCTGAGCTGATAGAGCTCTTTGAATTCTCCTGGGTCCACCTGACTCTAACTCAGTTTCTCCTCAGGCCAAAGAAACCGAATCAAGACCACAGGGAGAATCCTATTTATTAATTCAGAAACAGCTATGAAGACCTGACACAAACTCAACCATCCAGTGGAACACTGAGTAGAAAGTCATGCAGATGAAAAGCAAGGAGGGCATGAGCAGATGTGCTGGCAGGAAGATCACAGATTCATAGAATCATTAGGGATTGGAAGGAACCTTGAAAGATCATCCAGTCCAATTTCCCTGCCACAGCAGGATCTCCCAGACCAAGTCATACAGTCAGTCAGGGTTAGAAGGGACCACAGGATCATCCAGTTCCATCTGCCCTACCAAGGGCAGGGACACCCCACCCTAGATCAGGCTGGCCAGAGCCTCACCCAGCCTGGCCTTAAACACCTCCAAAAGACGGGGCTTCCACCACCTTTCTGGGCAACTCATTCCAGGCTCTGACCACTGATACAAAACCAAAGGGCAGCCAGTGGAAGAGAGATTTTTGATCGAATACCTAGCTGGTGGTTTTGAGTTGGTGCTTCTGAGATAGCCAGAAACATGCTGAAGGTGTCTCAGGTCTGCACCGTGATCCTGCCTCCAAGAGCAGACAGCAGTCTGACTCAATTAACAGCAATCTAATTTTAACAGAGTGTTCCTGAGCCACGTTCAGTAATGACTGTTGCACACCAGAAGATCAGACATCGCCCCATCTGATAGATGAGGAGCCCCAGCTGCACGTGGTTGACCCCTATTTTACACAGTTGCGGCTCATTGATTCTCCCTTTAAACCCCTGGACCGAGCGCTCAGCCATCGTCGGACCCCCCATACATCTTCTGGGCTGCTTTAGCCTATGAGCTGCAGCCCTGCTACAGGGCTGTGATGCTCTGGCACCTGCAGCGCTGGCTGCTTGTCGTTGTGACAGATCTCCTGGAAGATGTACTTAAGAGCAAATAACCTCAGACGTCTTAACGCGCCATCAGTCTTCTCAGCCAAAGAAAGACAGGCCTTGGCGCTGTCCAGAAACGAGCAGGTAGGCAAACCCATACACTCCCCTAGTAGCCAGCAAAGCCCAGCCTTGGACCCCAAGCTGTCAAAGGCACAAACCTCGACGGAGTCTTAATGGCTAAAGAATCCTATTGATTTTTTGTGAAAGGCTATAAAGCTTCCCAAGGCATCGTCCTCACGTTCCCCTGGAAGACAGATGTGTTCTTTCCCTTCGGATGTTTGCTGCTGCTGCTGCTGCACGGATCTGCATGCAGCCACTAGAAATGAGCAATATTTTCCTTTCCCAGTGATTATCAGAAATGCCAGTGTCACCACAGACCAGCTGGAAGAGAGTGTCCTGACTGAATACAGCAGAGCCTGCTAAAAGTCAGGCAGAGCATTTGGCACTGAGAAGTAAATATATAGGTAGAACCACAACTGGAGGAACTGTTTATCCCACTGCAGTCCTGATCCTAAAGTGATCACGCTGGATTTTTTATTCATTTTTGTGAATTTTTATGAAATATGAAAGAGTCAACATGAAACAGTAGATGAAAGGCTGAGGGAGCTGGGGCTCTTGAGCTTGGAGAAGAAGAGACTCAGGGGTGACCTCATCAATGGCTATAAATATGTGAAGGGTGGGTGTCAGGAGGATGGAGCCAGGCTCTGCTCAGTGTCATCTTGTGATAGGACAAGGGGCAGTGGGTGTGAGCTGGAACAGAGGAGGTTCCACATCAATATGAGAAGGAACTTCTTCCCAGTGAGGGTGACAGAGCACTGGAAGGGGCTGAACGGTGGGGGTTGTGGAGTCTCCTTCTCTGGAGACATTTAAGACCCACCTGGATTGTTCCCATGTGACTTGATCTAGGTGATGCTGCTGTGGTGGGGAGATGGGACTAGATGACCTCTCAAGGTCCCTTCCAATCCCCAATGTTCTGTGATCAGTTGCCAGTGGCTGCTAGAAGTACCAAACATTCCCTGCAGAGGAAGGGACTGTGGCCCTTGCTAGCACTATCTCCTCCTGGTTTGTGGTAACTGGTTTTTGCTGTGTCTTGGGAGTCAGTGCAGGACTTCAGGTTACCCCACTGCCTACGCTGACTCCCGTAGCCCTGATAACACATTCCTGTGCTCATCACGATGAATCTCTCAACCTACAGGGCATCTCCAGGTGGGCATTTTCTGTGACCTTTAAGACCAAGGTAGTACAACCTGATCCTTTACATGTTCCCAGTCCAATGACTGCTCTTTGTTTCTGATGTCTTTTCATCAAGGAATCATCACTGTGCTATGGATGTTGCCCCAACCAGTTTCTCACAAGCCGCATAATTTTGTCTGTTCTGCTTTCATTTGCTTGAGTCAGATCATAGAATTATTAGGGATTGGAAGGGACCTCCAAAGATCATCCAGTCCAATCCCCCTGCCACAGCAGGATCACCCAGACCGAGTCATTCAGTCAGTCAGGGTTAGAAGGGACCTCAACCTTCTTATGTTCTTCCTGCTATTTCCCAGCTGAACATAACAAATCTTTCTCAACAGCGGGTACAAGACGGCCCCAAGTTTGCTGTTGAGATGCTGCATTATTTTTGTGCTGCCTCATGACAGGAGAGCTGGAATGAGGTAAAAGCATTGAACTCATGTTAACTGTTTCTGCAGGAAAAACAGCTGCATTTATTAGGATTAATAGACTGCTTGTGGTGGGAGCTGAAATCCTCTTTTCGTTCACGTGCGATGCAGTGTGCAGGTACCCAAAATCCAATCTCCTTAATCCTCAGCGAGGCAGATTTTTCCCTTACCTCAGCACCAGTTCAATTTCTGTTATGCTAACCATATGCCTCTGATTGATTATCAGTTATATTTAATTATTCAGAGTTACAGATGGCAGTTTTTGTGAGGCAAACTGCTGATCTCTGGAGGCTCCGTGTGCTGATGCCACTGCCTCTGCAGTTAGAGCTCCCGAGTCCCCATGGCTGAGAAAAACAGGTAATTTAGCCACTTCTGTGAGCTGTGTTGGCTTATCCAGCCAGAGGAGAATGGATAGAGTCTGATGCTGAGGTGGTAGACTAAATCCACAGAGATGGAAGAAAGAGTATTGAGTGGAATGCTTTGGAGCAACCTGTGCTGTCTGTAATTGGTGCCAATCTTTCTGCTTAGCCACTGAAATAAACCTCTGAGTTATGTTGGTTTCTATATTTGAAGGGTATTTGTACTACAGTAGAGAACAGAGTCCTGGCTTCTCCACTGATGGTATCTTAGGTTTAGACTCTCTAGTGTTTCTTGGGACCCCAATGGGCACAGTGGAATCATAGAATCATAGGATCATTCAGGTTGGAATTGACCCTTGGGATCACCAAGTCCAACCATCAACCCTACTCTACAAGTCCACTCCTAAACCAGATCCCCCAGCACTACCTCTAAGCATCTTTTAAACTCATCCAGGTATTGGCGACTGAAAAGCCATGTGCCCTAGTAGCGGGTGGGAGGTGGGGATGGACACGCTGCACCCACAAGGCAAAGCTGTGGTGGAGCTCAAGAGGTACAAACTAGAGCATGATGGGTTCACAAAAGGCTTCGAACCCTCACCATGTCCATGACTGGACCCAGTACTCGGGGAGTAGAGCAGGATGAGTTGGATGCATCGCAGCCAGAGTGGAAAGTACGTAGACAGCAGGAAGCCAAAGAGAACAAGTATTTCCTGTACCTTCTCCAGACGTTACAAGTTAAAAAAACCCCAAAAAACAAACCAAAAAATCACCCCCAAACCAAGGACACAAAACCTGACCACAAACAAGAAGCTACTCGCCACTCTCTCCCCTTGTGCAATGTTTGGTGGTGACTACCTGAGCAACAGCCAGACAGAGCCCACTTGGTTGGCCTCAGGTTTTTTCCACACTGTTGTCTAGAGCGAGCGTTTTGTTTTCAATTCAGCCGGTAGCGCAGCCCCAGCCGAACGCACCCAACAAATCATGGTGAGTGCCTGCACCTTGCCATGTATCAAAGTCCCTTAATGTGCCAACAAAGTTCTCCAAGGTCAGAAAGGCAGTTTATCAACCTCTTATATCTCTTATAGGAGGCTATAAATTTATTCTACTGTTAGAATCTATGAATAATTCAGATGCTCCTGAGATAAACACTATTGCTTAGGATGCTCTGCATGTCATTGCCAACTAGAACCAAACACCGTCGTCGCTCCACGTGCTCTGTACTTTCAGCTCCCTCTCAGCTCAGGAGACTGCAGTGCTGTAGGGCCTTCATTTCCCTGTGTCCTTTAGCCATTTCAGGTTTGCTTTTCCTGGTGCAACTTCCCATAAACAAGTAGATGGAGACACTGATTTCTTTTCCCTTAGTCTTCAACACAAAGCTCTCAAACCACAGCGCCCAAGTCACAGCAGTGGAAGTTTGTGATGGAGAGAAAGAAATCCCTGTGGTAGAGGCAGCTGGGTTTAGGGGAAGATTGGGCTTGTGACTACATAAAGGACCTGAAGGTTCACAAGTCCATGGGACCTCACGAGGTTCAAGCACAGGTTTTGAGGAGACAGGTGCCTGAAGTTACTAGGACACTGACCATCACATTTGAGAAATCATGGCAGTTCTTGCTCATTGGAAAAGGGGAAAGGTTCTCCATTTTTAAACAAGGGAGAAAGGTGACTTGGGGGCTTCCCAGTGAAGGTGACAGAGCACTGGAAGGGGCTGCCCGGGGGGTTGTGGAGTCTCCTTCTCTGGAGATGTTTAAAACCCACCTGGACATGTTCCTGTGCAGCTTGGTCCAGGGGATCCTGCTGAGGCAGGGGGACTGGACTAAATGATCTTTCAAGGTCCCTTCCAACCCCCATCACCTCCCCAGGCAGCCCATTCTAGCCATCAACCACCCTCACATTGAAGAAGATTTTTCTAACATCTCCTTTCCCAGCTTCAACCCACTGCTCCTTGTCCTATCCATACAAACCCTCTTGAAAAGACATGTTCCTGCCTTTATGGCACTGAAAGGTCAAAAGAAGGTCCCTCTGGAGCCTTCTTATCTCCAGGCTGAGCAGCCCCAACTCTCTCAGCCTGTCCTCACACGAGACATGCTCCATGCCCATGTTCATTGTAATGACCCTCTGGACATGCTCCAGTCTGTCTGCATCCTTCTTATACTGGAGGCTCCAGAACTGGACACAACAGTCCAGGTGAGGTCTCACCAGGGCAGAGCAGAGGGGCAGAATCACCTCTCTTGATCTGCTGGCCACAGTTCTTCTGATGCAGCCCAGACTCTGATTGGCCTCTCCTCAATAGTTGGTGGCCACTTTAGTAGACTTTTATTTCAACAGTAATGAGGCTATAAAAGGCAGAGGATTTCTTTTATCATGGTAGATTTTTCTAGTTATTTCAATGTTGATTTAATGTGAAGTCTCCCTTAAAGGAGTCTGTCTATGTGCTTCCTCTCCTGCTCAGCATCATCAGATTCATAAAGGAGTAACCAGTCTCTTTAAAATAGGGAGTAGATGGGGCTGTATAGGGCTGAACTGAATGGAATCTTCTAGGAGATTGTTCTCCTAGACTGAACACGTGGCTGTAAGGCCAACATTTTGTCAAGCCCACAGGTGGCTGTAAGGCCAACATTTTGTCAAGCCCACAGGTGGCTGTAAGGCCAACATTTTGTCAAGCCCACAGGTGGCTGTAAGGCCAACATTTTGTCAAGCCCACAGGTGGCTGTAAGGCCAACATTTTGTCAAGCCCACAGTATTCTTTCCAAATGCTGCCTGCAAGCAGCTTTGCCAGCAAATACATAAAGGTGTTCTCTGTTTTCTGATGGTCACGGTACGATTCTTGAATGAACCATTAGACACCAGCTGAAAGGTGTTCTCTAGAAAACAGATTTACTCCTTGGCTCCCAAAGCAAAACTCAACAGCTTTATTAACCAAGCAACGTTCAACACATGTGAGGGATGGGTTTTCTTATTTTAGCTTCAACCCTTTTCCAGACCAAAGCCTCAAAAAGAATCCTAGGGGCGTTTTTTTGGAGGTGATTGAAAAGAATTGAATGTAAATGTTAGTTGAAATATTCTATTACAAACTATTCAGACTTTTCCTTAAAAAAACCTCCACCTAAGTGGTTTTAATTCTGCTTTTTTTATATTCTCTCTGCTAGAACCCTGGAAAATCATCACTAAGCCTGACCAGTTTGCTTTAATTTCTGACCGATATTGATTTAAACAAACAGTGGGTTTTCATAAATATTCAACTAGAATGGAAAAAAAAGCTAAAAAACTGTTTAGTCAAAGGGCCTGAGGTGATGAAAAATCCAGTCTCAGCTTTCTGAAAGCCACATAAACTCATCTCTAATTTATAGGCTTATTATCCTCAGGGGTTTCACAGAATCACAGGACATTGGGGATTGGAAGGGACTTCGAAACATTGTCTAGTCCAATCCCCCTGCCACAGCAGGATCACCTAGACCAAGTCACACAGGAACACATCCGGGCGGGTTTTAAGTGTCTCCAGAGAAGGAGACTCCACAACCACCCTGGGCAGCCTGTTCCAGGGCTCTGTCACCCTCACTGTGAAAAAGTTCCTTCTCATATTGATGTGGAACCTCCTCTGTTCCAGCTCACACCCATTGCCCCATGTCCTGTCACCAGATGACACAGAGCAGAGCCTGGCTCCATCCTCCTGACACCCACCCTTCACATATTTATAGATATTAACAAGGTCACCCCTCAGTCTCCTCCAACCTAAAGACACCCAGCTCCCTCAGCCTCTCCCCATAAGGGAGGTGCTCCACCTCCTTCATCATCTTCATTGCCCTACACTGGTCTCCCTCCAGCAGCTCCACATCCCTCTTGAACTGAGGGGCCCACAACTGGACACAACACTCCAGGTGTGGTCTCACCAGGGCAGAGTAGAGGGGGAGAAGAACCTCTCTCGATCTGCTAACCACCCCCTTTCTGATCCACCCGAAGATGCTGTTGGCCCTCTTGGCCACAAGAGCACACTGCTGGCTCATGGTCACCCTGCTGCCCACCAGGACCTCCAGGTCCCTTTCTCCTGCACTGTTCTCTCAGGCAACTTTTCCTACAATGAATTGCAGATGGAAATCTCAGCTTGTCTCTGGATGGATGTTTAGCTCTCCTCCATCTGGCACGGCACAGTAAATCTACGGGCGATGCCTTGCTGCCTCTACTTTGCTGATGGATCTCAGACAGACTTCAGCCTCGCTGCAGCTTGGCTCCGTTTTATTCAGACTGGGACACCCATAAATACGCGGCGCAGCGTTAAACGAGCGGATGCAGCATTTATCATTTGCTTCAAGAAGTGCTGATAAAATGAGCAAAACCATTGGAAGTCTGTGCAAAAAGATCATTTTTATCTAATTAGGCCCCTTGCAGAATTATTTGACAAAATGCTGTCACCAGAAACAATGACTAGGTGATGGATTTCCTACAGCTTGAAGGGTCTTCTTGTAAACCCCCACCTGCCTCGACTGTGCAGTGTAAACAGTGTCTACATCTCTTTGCCTTTAGTACAGTTATAAAGTAATGCTTCTTTTATGTGAGTCTTATTTTCCCCCTGTAAATTTAATAGGTGCTGCAGTCTGCACCACTGACATTACTCTTAATGATGTGAGACTCCAACAGCTCCTAAAGAGTTTAAGATTGATGCAAGAAAACTTCACTTTATGAGTCACGACTTATTTTTATTAGTAACTCTGCAGTTTGATTTAGATTGAGAAAGGGAGAGAACTATTTTCTCATAGAAACTGGAGGCTGTTCATTTTATTATATAATTTGTGGGCTGTATTAATTTGACCCTAATTTCTGGATGCAGTACAGTCAAACATCAGGAGGTGGGCAGCTCACACTTCTCGCAGGCTGCGTAGGATGAGTATTGGGCCCATTCACACCATGCAAAAGAGACTTTGTGGGAGGACCTAGATCACCAGCAGCTCCAGACCCTGAACCCTGCCTTGAAAAGAAGAGGCAACTCTCAAGTATCAGAGACAGAAACCCACAAGAACTTGTTTGGTTTGTTGGTCCAACAACAGAGAACGGAGTGTGCTGTTACATCAAATGAGACCGTTGTCAAGGCGAAGCCAGATAATTTCTTGTACCCCTCTGACCAGCCATTTGAAAAGTGACTTCCTGCTTAACCATTTCAGGTAATAAGGATGAGGCTGTCAGGAACTGAGGTAAGGAGTGAAGAGAATAAAGGGGTTTCATACTGGAGCTCTCTAACGACGAAGTGGCTGAGATGCTGACACAAGGATGTCACTTACTGTAGGCAAACTGTTACACGGGTGGCAGCAGATGGATTGACCATCTCAGAAGACGTGTTTGTCATGATGCAGCCAAGTTAAACTATGAGATCTGGACAGTCTTAAAAGTAAAATGGCATCATTACACTTCTATAAACCACAGAACCACAGAAGAGTGGGGATTGGAAGGTGGGAGTGACCTCAAAAGATCATCTAGACCTATCCCCCTGCCACAGCAGGATCATCCAGACCAAGTCACACAGGAACATGTCCAGGCGGATTTTAAATGTCTCCAGAGAACGAGATTCCACAACCCCCCTGGGCAGCCCCTTCCAGGGCTTTGTCACCCTCACTGGGAAGAAGGTCCTTCTCAGATTGACATGGAACCTCCTCTGTTCCAGCTCACACTCACTGTCCCTTGTCCTATTATTAGATGCCCCTGAGCAGATCCTGGCTCCATCCTCCTGACACCCACCCTTCACATATTTATCAACATTCATGAGGTGACCTCTCAGTCTCCCCTTCTCCAAGCTCAAGAGCCCCAGCTCCCTCAGCCTTTCCTCAGCTGCATCAGCTCTTTTTCAGTGTTTAACCTCTGAAATGCGCTGGAGATGCAACACAAGAGAGCAGCAAAGTTAATTGCTGCAACAGGAGGAAAGGAGAAGTCAAAGCTCTTTGTCCTGAAGTCAGAGNAGAACAGAGAATTCAGCTGCGAGCTTGTCCTGTTCTAAGAGGAACCCTTTGGACTTCAGCCTCAGGACCACCTGAGGACAAGAACTCGGGTTAAAGTTTGGATGGACCACAAGGAGATATGGAAAAAGAGCTGGGGCTGATCACAAAGGCTAAACGATGAGGTCCTGCAGGTCTGTTCTTGAATCCTCGGGGCATGTGTGTCCCCAACAGCCTGTCACAGCACAGGCATCAGCAGTGAAGCTGCTGCACGAGCAGTCAGTGTTACAGGCGTTTGCGCTTTGTTTTGTAGGTAGAGACCCTGCTATTTGCAAACATCTTTGGTCCCTCTCTTCTAGATTGCCTTCAGTTAGCCTGGTAGCCACTGTCGCCAGACGTTCCCTGTCAATATGGCATTGCTGGAGGTTATCTCCATCCATTGGTGTCTGCATGTCTGCTTTCCAGAAGGCGACACACAAATTAGGGACACTTTTGCTCTCACTAAGTAAAAGATACTAAAATCCTAAAATTATTTAAAAA